>SNQJ01S0005223.1:250095-267121 GCA_010110895.2 Picea sitchensis
ATTGTATGATGTGGAAAGATTGATGTGTCATGCATTAAAGGTGGAAGATACAAGGATGAAATGGTTTATTAATTCATTAAAGTGAAATAGGGGGTCCCCACTTATTAGTTTTAATTAGTACCCTTATCATATTATTGTTATTATTATTATTATTATTATTTGTTAATTTACTTGACAACTCTCCTATTAACTAGCTAATTTTTTGTTAATGAGTTAACTAAAATTGGTTGAGTGATTCAACTACCTTGGAGATATTAAAAGAGGACAAGTTGGACAAAGTAAATGGGAGAAGCAGGAACACATTACTCTGATAAGGTTTGCTCTTACTTCCAAGTGAGATTTCATTACGACTTCATTCATCTCTGGTTTCTAAGATGAGACACTTCTTGTGACAACAGGGTCTATCGAAGCTGATCAAAAGCTAGGACCAAGGAGCCTTGAATTCTGATATGCTTTCAAGTTGATTGTTTGTTTGATATTCTGTAGACTTGTTTTGGTTTCTGGATTAATTTATCAATGTTAATTAGGATTCTTGTGCAGAGTCATAATAGAGCGCAAGTTGTGGTTGTTGGATTATATTTACATCAGTCTTGGTATGATTTGAAGGCACTAGTGGCCTACGTGTGTGTTACCCTAGGCTTATATATTTTCATCTGGTCCATACTTTGAAAGTATGTGAAGTGTATTAACTATTACAGAATGAATGAATAAAATCATTGATGGTTTTGCAACTCTCTGGTCTTTCTTAATTCTATCAGATTATGTGATTTTTCTTCTTGTTGAGAAATTATTATTTAAAAAATTAAGTCTGATAGCTTGAAGGTTAATTGAAATTGTAATAACGCTATAAATTAGGGTGATAATACTTCCTATCTTGTCTTATCCAAGCAAGATTCAAAAAAATGTTGTGAGGAGATCTTCCATCTCTTTTACTCAACAATATGAAGGCAGTTAAAAGGATTTTTGGATACCATAATCCAAAATCTAAGGTGCCTTTGAGATATCTAAGTAAAACGCAACCCTCCATATCACTGTCTACAGTGATATGGAGGGTTGTGTTTTACTTAGATATCTCAAAGGCACCTTATATTTTGGATTATGGTATCCAAAAATAGAAGATTTCACATTAACTACATATACTAGGGGAGGTGCATTCTTCCTAGGAGAATGTCTTGTTTTGTGGCTAAGTAAAAAACAACCCTCCATATCACTATCTACAACATAAGTTTAATATATTGATGTTGCTTCTTGTTGCACTCAAGTTATTTGGATGAAACAAACTCTGGAAGACTTACAAATAAAGTATGATCATCCAATTCTTCTTAACTATGACAATACAAGTGTCATAAACCTTTCTAAGAGTCTTGCCATGCACTCAAAAACCAAGCATATCCCAATCAAATTTCATTTTTTAGGGGAACACGTTTCTCAAAAAGTTGTTAAGAGGAATATGTGGATACTAAATAACATATTGCAAATATATTCACAAAACCTTTACCTAGGAGTACTTTTGAATACCTTAGATAGAAATTTGGGGTAATATCCATATAGAATTTAGTTGTGTAGGTTCCATCAGAGGAGGAGTACATGGACAGGGGGAGAATAACCTTAGAGGGAGCAGAGAAATATCCTTTCTGCCATTGTTGTCAAAGGGGGAGGATAAAAAATAAAACCTAATTACAAAATAAGGGGTTTTCATGTATTTCCATCAATGCCAAAGGGGGAGAATTTTGGACATGGTGTTGCATTGATGTCAAAGGAGATCAATATGCTCAATATTGGACATAATGTTATGAATTTGACAATGATGTTGATATTGAGATTGATGCAAAGAGGTCAATATTATGGTCATCATCATCAAAATTGTGCATATGATATTGTCAAACTCATGCATTTTCTAAAAACAATGAATACTTACGGTTAATAAATTCGTCATATCTAAATGAAAAAGGGAAAGATCAAAATATAGTGCTCAATAAAATGTGTAAAAGGGTATGTTATGAGAGTCTCTATTATACATCTTGATCTTCGACTTGGATAACTTTGACTTACATTGCCTTCAACCTCGACTTGATAACTTTGACTTGCATTGCCTTCATCCTCGACTTGATAACTTCAACTTACATTTCTTGAATCTAGGTTGACTCGACTTTGGTCAACTTACTATGCCTCGACCCGACTTGCATTTTGGCCGACTCATTTTTCCCATTTCAACTTCTGGGTGGTCGACTCTATTTTATTTTTTGACTCGACTTGTGACTTGAGTGGTCGAGAATTTCCGATCATATAAAAAGTCAAAGTTATAATTGTTTTAAATAGAGAACTCCTCTTATGGATCAAACATATTGATATTCAATGATCCAAAAAATACAATATGCCTATAGTAACCATAGAGGAACAATTATTGGATGATTGAGGTCAATGGACAACGAAATCATAAATTCTATGGATCGACAATGGACAGTGAATATTGATCATAGAGCGTTGGATCAATATGGAAGTGTGAGACCAAAATAACAAGAGTCAATCCATAAGTAATATCAACTCATAAAGACTAAAAATATGATTAAATATAAGTAACACCTCATGATCAGGATTTGTTCAAAGAAATGTTACAACAACAATAAACAGTTTTTAGCACACAGATATTCCATTAATGATGAACAAATTACAAGGTATTTGAAGTCTTTTGAATTAAAGACAAAAATTTTAATGACAAAATGTTAGCATTATTATCAAATTGAATGAAGAGGTGCATTGTTTCAGACAAAGAGACACGATGTTTCAAATTCATACATGTTGGAATACTATATAAACATAAAGGTATAATGGAAGGAGAGTGTATATGTGGTCTAATTTATAATATAAAAAATAGAAGCAGAGTCCAAGGAAGTATATGAAACCTAAAACATACACATGAAGTGAGGGTGGAAGGGAGGATTGGAGTCCTCTGTAGGTTTAAGCCTGAAACAGGGAGTTACGTCTTCCTCAAGTTGGTGCTTGAAAAACTGAGGATTGGAGTCCTTTGCTGGTTGGAGGTTGATCTACAGGAAGTTGGTGCTTCCTCAAGTTAGTGCTTGGAAAACATGGGATTGGTGTCTCCTCAAGTTGATGCTAAAAAAAAGAGATATTGGTGTCTCTTAAAATCTGAAACTTGTAAATGAAATATATTTTTTTATGATTATTACATTTAAAATTTAGAGTTTTGTGCATTCTTTTTGATAAGTTGTTATAAATTAATAAAGAATTATTTTAATTTGAGAATAACAAGCCATACTGATTCACCCCCCTCTCAGTATTGAACGATATTCCAACACATACAACAAACAGGGAAATTCAACAAAGAAAATCTCATGCATATCAGTATAAAGATATTTTCTCTCCATCTCCCCACATTCACTCTCAGACGCTAAGTTTCACGAAGGGAAACCGCAAGCTCCTTTGCAATTATCCAATCTTGAATTTCCTCCCGAGATAGATACTGCCTCATCTCTTTCCTTCATCATCCCCTACAAGAATTTCAAGTCCCAACAATGGAACCATTTGTTGGTATTGTTTCAAGCTTGCACGCATCCTTCTTAACACTGGGGAGTTTAGACCTAGGGTTTTTCCAAAGTCGAACAACAAAAAACCCAAAGCATCGACATATCAATCTTAAGCCAAGACCGAAGAAGGTCTCACCTGAGATGCAATGAGGATCACATAAACCATCTGGTCTTGTGACAAGGATGAAGGATTAAATACACATGTATTCATTTGGGATGAAATTCATGCACTCCATTAACCTCAATTTAGTATTGATCATTAAGTAAATCAATACACACACACATCCAAATAACACATGAATGAAACAAAATAGAACATAACTATTGCAACTTTATTATCCCTTCAATTCCATAATACACACGTATACATTACGTATACTATATTCAACAACGACAAAGTTTCATGTCTTCTTTAGATAGTTCCCCATATTTACAACATATTGTGCCATGTGCATTCCTTAGAAATTAGAAATATGACATACTCATAATTATATTTGGAAGAATTACAACATTAGGAAGGCTCAGAGTGAGCTCAACACACAACAACTCAATCAGTATTCTAAGAAAGTGTCTAAGACTCTAATCATCTAACTCTATTTTTGATGTCGCAACATCCTTTTATAGCTTTCTCTGCTCGGGAGTTCTATCTCTTTCTGTTCTGCTCCATTCTATCTATTGAAAAAATGCCTTCCACACTTCTGGCACTTGTCTTCAATCCATGTAGCCTTGTGGAATCAGAGCAATATTAACTTCCTTTCCATATCATCTTTCGTCAACTCCATGTTCCCTTGTGTTGTTGGAAGTGATCATTAGATAAGATTTCTCGATAATTCCTTTCTTGATTTTGGCATGCATCTTCTTGATTTTATGTGTGCATCAAAACTTGGACTGACGCGTATTTGATAGGCTTCGAACTTGGCATGCAATATCAAAACTCATTCCGATGCACACTTATTGTCCTTCTTTGCGCAATTAGAATAGGTGCACACAAAAGTAGAATGGGAACATACAAAAAATTGGAAGGAACATTCACAAAACCTGGAATGAGTGTGGAAAACTTCATTTGTGCACTCGCGAGAGATTAACCCAAAACTTCGGGTGCCAACAAGTCCCGATATGTGGTACCATCCCATGGAGGAGGATGTCTATTTCATCACTGGATTTTCTAGAAGGGGGGTGTATTTTCCCCATTTCCCTGTGATACAGCCTAGCATTGTAGGAGAGACCCAGATGGCATATATGCATAGATATGTCGTCTTTGATGTTCATTCAACTTTGGAGTTTTAGGTTCATGGTGGTCAGTTGTGGATATCCTCATTTCAAAGAGAGGATGTTAGGTGTATGCATATCATGTCTCAACGTTGTCACAATATAGCTCTGATAGGAAGTACATTAGTTTATATATGTTGTATTATGTAGATAGTTTATTGTAGATTCCCTTATTGATTAGGTGGGCGAATGTTTTTTTGAGAAAATTATGTTGTACATTAGATCATTGTCGCATTGTTTTGTATGGCACGGGATTCTTCCCATTCACGTCAGAGTTATATACACTATTTTTGGAGAGGGTTCATGTAACTCGGTTAGAAGTAACTCACTTTCCTCGTAGGCCTATATTTGATGTGTGTATGTGCATGAGGTGGAATTTGATGTCCAAGAGTGTCTAATATGATTTTCCCATTTCTCTGGTCAGTAGGGCGGTATGTGATTTATTGGATAGCAAGAAAAATCATGTCCTTGATATTGAAAAGTACTCATACACGTGGATGGATTGGAGAGCATGTCCAAACATACAAATTACAACAAAGGATCCAATAAATGAGAGATGCAATATTATCATTATGTTTTGATCAATCTGTTTGGATATTTTGTCTTATTTAATGAACGTGTAATTTATTTTAACATTTTGTTTGAATTATGTTATTATTATTATCTATTGTTTTGCAGATATTGGCACATATGTTGAGGATGACCCTCCCCAACGTGAGGATGAGGTGATCGAGGAGGTATATGACTAGCCTCCATTAATACATAGACCCCACATGCCATGCAAGCTAGATATGAAAGTCTGGCTAGAGGTGGTAGATCAACTATGATGTGTCATGACTAGTCACATAGTGCTACCCACACCCGTTAGAGATATATTATGGGTAAAGGATATGTTAAGAACCAAATATCAATATAGCATAGAAAAACCTCAGAAAAAGTACTCAACGCCTTGAAAAAGAGATAATTTTAGATAATAAGCCTCTTCGAGGGGGCAACCTCCTTTTACCCCACTTAAATGTTCAAGTACAAGATGATTCAGAAATGTCTCCTTGGTATGCTGGGAGACCCTAGGAGGTATAATTACAACTAATGGCCTATAAATAAAATAATACTAATATAATATTATGTGCTAATTAAGGGAGTAATGATACAATATTAGACTTAGCATGCCTCCTTGGAGCAAATTATTTATCTAGCAGCAGTAACTATGAATGCTTAAGTAGCAAGGAGCTCATCTTCCAAATTAAATGAATCTTCTTAGTGATTGTTTCCCTCCATTTTAATGAGATACTACGAATGGTTATTCCTCAGAATTGGCAAAATTCTTGTGTGGGTGATGACTTGGGAGACTCCAGCTGTTTTCTTCCTAAGTCAGTTTGTGTATAGTTTGAATTGGGATCTTGTGCTATAGCTTCTTTAGCATATAGAAACATGGAAAAGCCCCAGGTGTACTGAAAGATCACTGAACAACTCCAATTTGTACATGCCATAGTACCAATCTTTTTGCAACACTTTATAAGATACACTTAGTACTTTGTTGATAATTTATTATGCTTCTTGTGTCTTGCTTGAGGGACATCTATTTTGTATGGTTTGTGGTCTTAAAACACCCCAATCCCTACTTCAAAACTTATTTCTTCCACAATGTTGATATTCTTGTTGTTTTATCCTATTTTTATTGTAGTGGGTTGTCCTTTTAAGATTTGGAGAACTTGTTTTTTGATGCTCTATGTGATCTTCCATTTTTTGAACCTTATATTTTTATTTTCTAGAAGAAGTGATGGAAGGAGGTGAGTATCCATAAGAGGTCATAAATGGTGTCATTTTTGTTCTCGGTATATGAAGCGAAGGAAGTGTTATACCACCATTAAAGGAGTAACTCATTGGAAACCACCATTGTATGTTTGTTTGCTCAGGGATATGAAACAGCGAAGGTAGCCTTCAAGACATTTTTTCACTATCTTGGGTTTTCCATGATTAGGGATAGGATGAGCTATGAGCCAATTCATTACCCAAACAAGAAAAATAGTGCGTCAAAAATGTCAATGAAGAAGATGGGATCTCTCACATCACTTACAATAATCTTTGAACTGCCATGTAGCTTTTGAACTATCCTCCAGGTGTGCTAGCTTTAGAGGATGAGAGACACAAAAGTGTATTAGCAGTCATTCTATCAATCCTGTAGTTACACTCTTTCCTTGGAGACTTTGGTAACCACAGTGAAATCCATGAAACCTCCTCTGTGGCCGACGGGATGATAATGGTTGTAAAAGATCCGGGGTGTTAATTTTTCCACCTTATTTTGTTGGCAAACCAAACGTTATACAAACCTTTGAACATCATTTTGGGCCGTGTCCAAAAATCCTTCTTGATTCTTTGGTAGGTTTTCAAAAAATCCAGAGTGCCCTCCCACTGGAGGTGTACCGCTCAATAGTACCGCACCCTATTTTGAGTTGAGTTTCTTACATAAATATAAGCCCTCACTTTGTACCATGGTGAATCATTTTTTCCATGTAAAGTAATAGATTGCCTTTGGAATCACATTTAGTGATTGAATGGGGAGATCCCGCTCTTTTTAGCCATTTTCCATTCATCCTTGCTTCTATTATCCAATCGGGGTTAGATAATTGAGATAACAGAAGGCCTCAACATCTTCATCTTTTCTTGAGAGGTCATCTTCCCTTATTTTCCTCCCCTTTACATAAAGGAATCTCAGAAAATCATAATCCAATATCACCCAGTTTACCCATTTTTTGTTTTTTAGAAGATAGTCTTTGTTCCAAAATTGTTAGGAACTATGTGATGCATTTGACCTTGAAGTGCCTACCTAACAGGTAGGATGCCATTTCTTCAATGTAGTATTGCCATGTTCCTTCTCATAAATGGGTTTTGTAATTCCTTTCTCTTGAGTGAATTCTAGACTTTCCAAATCTAGAGACCCCTTCTTGCATTAGGACGTTATAATTCCATTTCAGTATCATTCCACAATAAAGGTTTTGTGAAGTGCGAGTGGTCCAAGACATGAGCTTTACACATCCTCTCTTGAAGTTGTTCAAAGATTGTACCCAGTTGTCTCAGGTCCATGAAAATATCCCTTCTTGAACTGGTCAATAGTTAAAGGTGTTGTTATTCTTCCCTTGATTCAGAGACAAACTTGTGGTAATAGCACATCCGAGCCAAAATCCTCTAGATTCTTCAATGTTTTTGGAATTGGCAGGTCCATCATGGCCTTAATCTTATTGGGAGTCTACCTTGACACCTTCATGGGACATGACTAAAATACTCTACCTCCTTTACTCCAAAGAAACATTTGGATGTGGTTTGGCACCATAGTTGCTCCTTTAGTAGTTGTAGCACCTTGTCAACATGTCGCTTTATGATCCTCCAAGACTTGCTATAGATTAGTATATATCATCAAAAAAATGCCTAGGCTTTTCGGAAGGGCTTGAAAATGGAATTCATCAACCCAACTTAGATATTGGAGGTGCATTTGTAAGGCCAAAGGCATGATACAAAATTCATGGCCTTCTTGAGTTGGAATGTTGTTTTTGGGATATCTTCTTCCTTCGACCGATGTAATTACCTGATGAAGATCAAGATTTTGTGAAATGCGTTATGCATGTAGTTCATCAACAATTCATGTCCAGAATGGGAAACTTATCTTTAATAGTGATCTTGTTGACTCTCTATAAATGGACACATACACCATGAGTTATCTTGGAATACCATTACCATTGGTGTAGAGTAAGAACTTTGAATAGGTTTAATAATTCCAGCCTCTAACATTTCGCTAACCATCGCTCAATTTCACTCTCAGTAAGGAGTGTAATATATGTAAGCCTAATGTTGGACGAACACTCTCGATTAGGTGAATTTCGCGTGATCATGATTTGAGGTGGGTGAACTTTTAGAACATTCAAATACTTTGGAATGTATCAATGATCTTTAGGAGATCTTGAGGAATAGATAACTTTGATGTTTGAACATCTAGTGGTGAATTAATGCAATAACACCTTGATGCCCTTTCAGCTTTTTTTCATGTCATTATAGATTATCACCTTACCCGGTTTCCTGTGATATTCATTCTATTATTATGATTGCAGCAAATTTAGTTCCACAATACAACTTGCTCCCCGCACCACCATGGAACATAGCAATCATTGGACTATTCCTTACATATTCCCCATTAGTAAGATTGATCTTATAGCATTTTCTTAGAAATTGATAGTTCCTCCATGCAATCATTACTTGAAACTCTGGCACGAGATATGCAAAGCGATGAGATCTTTGGCTTTAATTATAGTGAATGAAATTATGAGTAATGCCGAATCAGTGGGACTAATACCTTTCTTTTGATGTATCCTTAGATCTTGGGGGTTTGAGGAGTGATAATTCAATCCAATGCATTACATGATATAGGTAGAGTCAACTCTTAGGATGAAATTGCTTCTACATTTTCATCTTGAGATGGATCTTGTTCTTCTTCCTCTTCACAATCTATGTAGAATATTTTCCTATACACTTGAAGTCCCTTCTTGTACTTTTTTGTCACAATTAAAGAATAAAACCTTTTCTTTTCTTTCCTCCAATTGTTGAGGTGTAGCCTTGTAGGTTGGTGTGTTTTAGAAGAAGAACATTGTTCTCTCTATGAGTATTTAGGATTGGTTCTTCCTAGTAGCCATATATATTTTTACTAAACATTTCTTGCCACCTTAAATGCACTCAATAATGATTTGGGTTTCCCGAAAGGGAGAACCTCTATATTTGAATATTATCCCTTTAAAGTTCTACTATGAATACATCGTCAAGTCATCTAGAATATCGGTTACCTTTATATTCAATCTTTAATAAGTTCAATGTGCGGTGAACCCTTTTCATAGAATTTATCAATTGGCTAAAGAAGGTATTTTCTCCTTGTATCCTCATGTGAGCTATCATTTATTTCGTGAAATTGTCCAAGTGACAAGTGATTCTTGAGAACGAAACCATAGATACCATACAAATTGATTAGGTTCTAAATATAAAAGTAATTCCTTAGCACATTATGTGGCACATTATGGAGATCAAAAGAATTGCTCCATCACGAGTATCCATGTGATTGGGTCCTTGCCATCATTCCTCATATCAATCTTAGAAACATGGTTGGGTATTCAAACCAAAGTTAAGGTTTCTCCATTCTTGATTCACACCTTCTTGTGTCTCACATTGAATTTCATGGGATGCATTTTTACTTCTGGGTGTCTTCTATTCTGTAATTTTTCAATACTTCCATGATCCTCTACTTTTGGCTTCATCTGTCTCTTGTAGTTCATCTTTTGTTTACTATCTTCTTTTTGTATTTTACATGTCCATTTCTTCACCTTCATCAAAAAGTCCAGTAAGTTTTTGGAGGCATATTTGGTGTAGGAGGTTCCCTTTTGGGTGGCATGTTGGCCAAGTATCACTTTTTTGGAGACATGATTTGAGGTGGTTCTACTAGACAATATTTCTTATGTTGTATCTCTAGGGTTGTCCTTATGGGTATGGAAAACTTTCTTTTTATAGTTCTTTGATATTCCTTCTCTACAATTCCACACCAAATTAAGTCACAAATTTGGATGTACCAGTGGAATTGTGGTAGTTCCCCACAACTTGTCTGATTTTGTGGCTTTTCAGAGATCTCACTTGTATAAGCGTTCCCTTATGATGATATAGTTATTCTGAAACTCACAAAAATACTGGACTATCCACGTCAATGTGACTAGTCCCCACTCAATTTGGATACTCTAGGAAGAAGCTATGATTGTTTCACACAGACACCTTCTTGAGACTAGATGTGGGACTAGTCGGAATACCTACCTAAGGTGTAATCCTAAAATTCAGATGACAGAAGCTGAGAATTTTACTACCAGATACCTTACTATTTATTAAACATCATCCTGTATTTGAGTTGAAAGTTACAAAAAAATTAGAAAGATACACCGTATTTCAGTTCGGATGATTATTCCATAACCCTATCTTTCACAGACTGTATCTCAGAAAGTGTAAGTCCTTAGGAGCTGAATTTTTAACAAAAAGTACCTTGATCCATCTACTAAAATATCCTCCAAAAGTATGAAGCGTTGTGAGAAAACAAGTTATGTTGAATTCCAAGGTGTCACCAGTTCTTGTGAAACCCAAGACTATGAGCTCATATGTTAAGAACAAATATCAATATAGCATAGAAAAACACCAGGAAAAGTACTCAGCATGAAAAAGAGATAATTTCAGATAATAAGCCTCTTGAGGGCAACCTCCTTGCTTAAATGTTCAAGTACAATATGATTTGAAATGAAAATGTCTACTTTACCCCACTTAAATGTTCAAGTACAAGATGATTCAAAATGAAAATGTCTACTTGGTATATATAGGAGACTAGGAGGTATAATTACAACTAATGGCCTAAATCCGACATAAATAAAATAACATTACTAATATAATATGCCCCAAATAAGGGGTAATGATCCAATATTAGGGCTTAACAAGATCTCTCTACTATATGGAGGTGTTTGCCTCATGACATGGTGATGTTGATGCATCATATTTTTGGTGTTGTCAACCTCATCGATATGTTGAGGGATGATACTCATGATCCCACTACATCTAGCTCATCAACAAAGCCATCTACATCCTCTACTCCACCACATGGTCCTCCTCCTCCTCCTCCATATGAATCGGTTGCACCATCTACCAACATTGTTGCTTACCCTCCACATGTGTCTGAACCTGCATCCAGATCTGATCCTCCTCCTAATTCCCCTCCACATGTATCTAAACCTGAATCCATGTCTGATCCTCCTCCTCCTCTTGCTTCTCGTCCACATGTGTCACCATATTCTATTGATCCTCCTCCTCCTCCTCCACTTGTGTCACCATACACCCATCCTTGTCTTTCTCCTAGTCCACACGTGTCATCATCCATCGACCCCCATCCTCCTCCTCTTCCTCCACACATGTCACAATATTTTGATGCTTTGGACACTACTTTCAAATCAAGTACTATTGCACATCTTCATGATATTAATAAAGAGACATTTAATAGTGCACTTTTGTCGACATTTATTTTTGAGATAGTTTTTCTTGATAGAGGTTCTACCTCTGGTAGTAGAGACACTAATGCACATGGCTCTGGTGGTGGACTTATCTAGTAGGGGTATTGATTGGCATTTATATTGATTGTTTTATATTTTACTCGAGATCTATATATGACATGTTTATTGCAGATTTTGTTGAGATGTATGTCTGTCGTGTATATTCATATCTATATCGCTCATGTATATTATGTCTTTCATATAATGTTGTGGTTGTTGTTGTTGTTTGATTTATAAAATGTATTATGAGTATGCCAATAACGAACATTGTTAATGATTTCTATTTTTTAAGTGAAATTTGATATGTATCATTCATTTAAATTAACAGTTGTCATGAAATGTCTAAATTTACTTTTATGAAAGCGTTTAATTTGTATTGTGATTGCAAAACGTTATAACCATTAATACCATATAATGATTAATTGTTGTTTAAGGTGAATTGTTTGTTATCCAACAAGATATAATATGTTGATTAAACGTGTTTAGAAACAAAATATTTAGATATGATGAGTGAAATGATTGCGATTTGAATATTTATGTCTTTTTCATATATTATAATAATAACATTATACCATAATTATTCACTAACAATGATGATGATGATGTAATAATAATGTTATTTTTTTAATTTTTATTATGATAAGATTAAAAGACAAAGTTATAATATAATCATTTACTAAAATCACAATTATTATATTTTATTAATATTTAGTTTTTCCAAAGATTTTATTAATTTATACTATCCAACTATTATAATATATGAAATTTGTTCAATTAAATTTCAAATAATAAATATAGAGAATAATAATACATTTTGGTCTATACACTTTCGATAAAATGGTTTCACAAAAAAATAATATCACCCACCATTTTATAATTAATATTTTAATAATAGTAACAAAGATTTCTATACTTTTAAATAAGTAAGGATCATAAAAAATTTCCTTAATTTTGACTAGGCTCTAGAAAAAGACTCTTTTAAAATTTCCATGTTCTTCCTACTCATTTCATGGAGAATGCAAAAATAATGATTAATATAAGTTTATATGATTATAAAACTTAAGGATGGAATCGAATAGGTGAAGGCCATGATAGTTGCACTAGTTAAGGTGGGGAATGCCATCAAAGTTGGTAATACCAACACCACAAGCACCGTAGATGTTCAATGAAGTTATTTTGTTGGAATTGTCCTTAGAATTTCCATCAAATTAAGTATATATTTATTTGAATTTTGATTTTCTCAAACAACAAAAATTTTGAGGTTTGAATAATTTTTAATATCTTCATTTTTTGTTAAATAAAATACAATTTAAAATAAATCTTTACTATTGTATGCCACCAACTTTGTGATATCTCAATTATTGCTTAGTAATTCAAAGGTTAACATAAACATACTTTAATACAATACAACATAAATTTGCTATAATAAACAATAAATATGACAATAAAAATATATCAAAACCACATCTTATGATTGTACATCTATTTAATATATTTTCAATATGGTAGTTGTAAATGGTTGTTAACTTTTCATATCCAACATAATTATAAAATGAAGAAAAAAAAAACATAATTGTCCATTATAGATACCCATAATAAAATGACACATCCACAATATAAATGTCCAAACAAATTATTTACAAATCAATATTCATTGCCATCACCCTGATTATCTTCCTCGCTTGGCATTGCAACATTTGTTTTCAAAAAGATTTTTATATTTTGGATCATGTCTCAATACGAACCATCAATCTCCATCCAACACATCTAGGTAAAAAGACACTTGGTTGCAATGTTTTGGGAAAATATAAGGCTCGTTACTTTCAACCCACATTTTTTTGAGTTAATACATATTATCCCACTATCATGATTTTCCTTTACATTTTTATGGTTGAAGGTATCCCAGCAATTGCAACAAAAAATAACACATTAAAATGATGAAAAGTCCACTTTCATGATTTCTTGTATCTTTCCAATGTAACCTAACTTCTCCTTTATTAGGTTTTCATCACGGTGGCTAGCATGACTAGATTGGTTGAACTCAACCTCCACTCAATAATATTGTGTGATGTGTCCATCCTCATCAGCATACTCAATGCGAAAATGATGTCCATATGCCCACACAGATGGGAACAAATGCACCTGTAAAAATGAGAACAAAGGATGATGTCATATGTCTAATAACCGAAGCAATAATAAAAACATAATACATGCTACAATTCAAATGTATAATATTATAAGTAGAATGTGGTACTTAGAGAGCTTATTATAGAGTTGCTACACCCAATCCCTATGTTTAGTGCATCTAGATCTTCTCCACCTGGGTTACAACTAGACACTGCATATTTCTCTTGTATATGGTCAACCACCCAACTGTTGAGCCATATTGTTGGCATATTTTCTTTTAAATGATCAGGATAAGGCATGCTTCTACCATTCAACCATATGAATGCTTTCCTGTCACTATCCCATTTCCTTCTTTTTTCTCCATACAATGCGATCGATGGTCACATTGCCTCCACATTATAAAGAGCAAATTTATTGATGGAATTCATTTCTAAATTCGTTGATGTATACAAAAATTCAAAACAAATAGCATGAGATAAAACATATATTATCAATTTAAAGAATGGATTTATTGATAACATCAAAATTTCTAAATTTGTTGATGTATAAAAGAATTCCAAACAAATAGCATGGGACGAAATATATATTATCAACTTCAATGTAAAAAAATTATCTATACTCAATTGACAAAATAAAACAGACTTACTCTTTATCAAGTACCTTTTCCCTTTGTTTGGAGTATCCCCCCTTCCCTTTTGTCCTCATCTTAATGGTCATCCCAAACAATTACCCCTTCTACATCGTCAATTTGATTGATGTACTCACTTACATAATAGAACAACTCGTATACCATGTACCCTTCTGTCATAGAGCCCTCCGGTTTTGCCCTTTTTCGAACAAACCCCTTCAATTTTTTCATGCACCTCCCTAAGAAGAACATCCAATGACTTCAGAAAACCCCAAATATTTACCTCGTCGGGTAGGTGAATTAGAATATGGACTTGCAAGTCCATAAAACTCATGGGAAGTTCCTTCTCAAACATACAAACAATCTCATCTATCTCTTGACGCCACCATGGAATGTTAGACATATGAATCTCCCTTGATGTGATCCAACGTACAAATGCAAATAATTTCGATATGAAATGTCACAGGGTCTAGGGGAAGGCATGGTTCACATAACCATGCATGAGTAAAGGATAATGAAATTACAAAATATACACACATCATTAATTTCCATAAAATTGTGAGTGCATAGGTTATTTTTTATAACAATATGGAGCAAGAAAATAGCCAATAAAGTAAAATAACTAACAAAATAAGTAGACAAAGAAGATGGGTGAAAAAGTCACCAAGCCAAGTCAATTAATATGTACATCAATAGTACATTAATAATACATCTCAAAGTAACAACCCAACAACTGTATCATAACTAACCGATTGTTAAGGTTTAGTTAGGACTCAAGATTATTTCTAACAAACCCCCATTTAATCTTAAGTCCACACAAATGTATCAACTCAATAACAAGAACTAATGCAAAATTTGATAACATATCCAAGTATTCAATTTGTAACTCATGATCTGAAATATCATGAGTGTCGATGAAGATCTGCCTGAAAAAACCTGCCAAATGTGGATGCTGAAAAACTAAATATGGAAAACTCATTATGCATCAAATGAGCTAGATATCTTTTGAGTGGTCACTAAAGTGAACCCAAACCAATGAGATCAAATATCGATGAGAAGTGAATTAGCTACAATTCTAACACATCCCATATCCTGAAAAACTATGGCAATCCAATGTGCCAAGAGAAAAGAGAAGACTAATTGTATACCCTGTGCAAGGTAAAAAGACCATCCCTGAGAAGTCCGAAGACTATGAACCTCTCATATATCCACACATAAAAAAAAATATAAAAAAACCTGCTAAGAAAAAAAAGTGTCGAACAACATCCAAAACTTGTATATGAAAAATCATGTAGTAAAAAAAACCTTTGAGTAGTAAACCAGGTAAACTGTTGGTATTGCTCCAAATCCTGAACCTAAATGTCCATCAAACATGTCAGACAATCCATCAAATGATAAATTCCAAGTGTTGAACTGTCTTAGAGAAAAATCATCTCACAGTCAAACTAACCAATCCAAATCCATCATCCATTCATGAAACAAACATAATGTCTTAAAACAATCCTCGATTATCCATCATCCTGAAATCATAAATTTTTCTGCAATCCTAAATCCTAAATCTAAAATCAATCATCATAAACTACAAACATCTAAGTTAGACTTCAAAACTTGAAGTCTGACATATCAATATTCCCCTTTCGTCGACTAAAAAGTGAGAAGTCTAGATAATGAGATATACCCCCATGAAAGTGGAAATGGGTAATCAAACCATCTTTGAGCGGAGTCTGGAGACTCGATCTTAAACTCAAAAGATTACATCAAGTAGGCCCTAGTCATTTCTGTATCATCCAATCCTAAAAAACATTCATGTCCATCAATTGTAGAAATACCTCCAATAAAGAATGGTTTTACATGTGTATAAACTTGTCAATATGATCATTCCAATAACTTAGCTTCCAAATTCCAATGCCAAGTCCCTAACAATTCAAAATTTACCT
The DNA here is from genome assembly GCA_010110895.2 of Picea sitchensis. Classification (NCBI taxonomy): domain Eukaryota; kingdom Viridiplantae; phylum Streptophyta; class Pinopsida; order Pinales; family Pinaceae; genus Picea; species Picea sitchensis. The sequence goes on from SNQJ01S0005223.1 coordinate 266,711, forward strand.
ATTTCCTCTTAATATTTAGTCGACGGAAAAATATTTTTGAGACATGGTTTTTCTTCCCACAAAAAACACATGGGTGGAGATCAAAACAATTTAACTCAACATGGCCAACTTGGTGACAATGTTGACATAGTACAAGTTCTTTGTCCAACTGAGCATCATCAACCAACAAATCCCCAATAATTTGTATTATCATCAATATCCTCAACAATAATATCATCATCAAAATCTGTATGAGCATCTTGATCAACATCTTATACATCTTCCTTAGCAAGTTCTTCTTTCCTATCAATATTAACCAAACAACCAACTCTTATAAATATAATTGGTTTACAATAATTAGGTATATGAAAAATGTTATCATGATCCTTTTCATATCCTAAACCATATCTATTTCATTTAAACTCTAATTTT
>SNQJ01S0005224.1:9217-34366 GCA_010110895.2 Picea sitchensis
CGACCACAATGAGGGTCTCTGTCTTCCTTAATTACATCATTTAGTGGAGTGGTGACTCATCTGACCTTGTACTGCTGAGTAACCCTTTCTGCAAAGAACCAACACTTAGAAAGAAAAAAACATATGTTGTGGTGCCATTAGGCACACTCTGACGTTATTACATGTATTAAATAAATTATAGTAAAGAAGCAAATTATTACTATTGTACAAGCTCCCTTGGACTAGAGAAACAATATTTTTGTTCACGCATGAGAAATATAGGGCTTCAGGCATGCACCATTCACCCAACCTAGACGAAGGATACCATCCTATTGCACCAACTTGACTTCACCACACTGTCGGATTTCGACAACTATGAATGGACCTAAACAATGCATGCATGTTTCTGATACCCGCTATCATAGAGTAGTACTGTATCCCATTGCACAAATATTTTGGACTTAATGTGCCTGTCATGCCAATATGTTTGTCTAGATTTATCAAATCACAAATGAAAATATGCTAAGAATATTTCTTCCTCAAGTTCCTGCAAGTTTAAAATCCTTTGCACAATTGATTCGTCATCTGTCATATGTGTAGCCTATGCTATATAGAGACTAGGGGTTATAAACTCTCCAGGTACAATAACTCCCTTCCTGTAAACCAACAGAAATGGGGTATACAGGTGTATCTTCTTTGTGGTAGTCATGTAAGCCCGCAAGACTGTTGGAACTCTATCATCCCAGACTTCCCTATTAGCGCAACATACTTGTGTCACTCCTCTTTCTAGAATCTTGTTGAATTCCTCCATTGTACCATTAGCTTGTGGACGATAGGGACTTCTTTTTAAGGAATTTTGTCATCAATGTTGTGATTGTGCTACTGATAAACTTATTAACTTGATCGTTGGTCAGGCTTCTAGGACATCCAAACCGAGTAATGCAATTTTCAAATATGAATCTGGCAGTTGTATCTGTTGAAAACTCTTGAGCTTCCTTTGCTTTCACCCATCGTGTGAGATAATCTATTTCGGTGATGATATATTTGGCCTTTGAATGCTTGGTCGGTAGGTTAATTGGTCCAATAAAGTCAACAAACCACTTCTCAAATTCCTGAAGTGCTCTAACTGGATGAAAGGGTAATTCATTTCTACATGATGGCTTCCCTAATCTTTGGTAGGTGTCATAAGATCTAGCATAAGATTTAACGTCTTTGAATAGTGTTGCCTACCACAATCCATCTTGAAGTAAATTATTTGTGGTAGCTTTACCTCGAACATGTCCTCCTGCAACTTCACTATGGAATTCCCAAAAGATATATTTCCTTTTGTGGCTTAAGACACACCTCCTGATGATGTTATCTAATCCCAACTTATAAATTTTTCCCACAATCATTCAATAGTCTATTGGTCTAACCGCCACGTGTCGTTTCTAGGTTGTGAAGTAAGTTTCTAGGTAGGTCATTGTACTAAGGAATAAAATGGTGTCTTCAAGATACTCTGGGATGGCCTCAACTCGAAATAGGTATTCATCTAGGAGTTTACCATCCACTAATACACCACTTTCCCCTAATTCCAATATGGATAGGTGATATGGACCTACATTAGCTTCCAGGTTTGACAATTACTTTGAATGAAAACTCTTGAAAGAGAAGTAGCCACCTGCAAATCCTTCGTTCAAGGAGTGGTTTAGGGTGGTCAGTAAAAAAAATGAAATGAGAGCCTAACAACTAGTGTCTAAACTTTGTAATTCATAAACCATAGCTAGACCTTCCCTTTCGGTAGTTGTGTAGTTCCGTTCAGCTTAAGAAATATTTCTACTGGAAAAATAGATAGGGTGGTCCATAGTCCCTTTCTCTGGTTGTGCCAATATGGCTCCCAGAGTGACGCCTGATTCATCCACATGTACATGGAATTCAATTTCCCAATTGGGGAATATCAATATGGGTTAAATAATTAGTTTTTCTTTGAGGATTTGGAATGCATTGTCACATTTAGGTATCTACCGAAATACTTTGGACTTCTTTAGAAATTTTTCTAGAAGTGAGATGATACTTTCATATCTTCTGATGAACCTACCATAATATCCTATATGTCCCAGTGTTGAGCGCAATTTTTTAGAACTTGTAGGTGGAGGATTATTTAGGATGACTGCAATTTTAGCTGGGTCTACCAGGACTCCTTCTCGGCATACAATGTGGCCTAGCAGATTGTTGTGTAATACACAAAAGATGCACTTCCTTAGGTTTATATATATCTGCAATCCTTGACACTTGTCAAACATTAACTTGAGTAGCCCTACATGCTCCTTTAGTAGGTTGTACACAATCCAATCATCCATGTATACCTCTACAAAATTGTTGATGAACTCTCGAAATGTTGCTATCACGATCCCAGAGAAGAATGCATGGGCATTGTTTAAGCCAAAGGTAATTGCGTTGTATGCAAATGAACCCCATTCAGTTATGAATGTGTTATTCTTCTTGTCTTCCTCTGCAATTGTGACTTGGTGATATCCTGAGAATCCATCTGTAAATGAATAATATTCGTTTTCGGCAACCTGATCTAACACTTTGTCACTGAAAGGTGTCGGAAACAGATCGTGCACACATGAAGAATTCAGACTTCCATAGTCAACACAAACCCACATGTCGTATTTATCCTTATTTCTCTATATAACTATGGGTCTAACCCACTCCACTTCTTTGATCAGAAAAATAATCTTGCCGCAAGAATTTTGTCAACTTCCTTCTTAACCTTCACTTTTATCTTGGGATTAAGGTAGCATGGTCTATGCTTCACAAGTTTTGAGTTAGGTTTTAACTCGATCTTCATTTCTCCAATGGATCCTTTTATGCCATTCATTTCTTAGAAGGTTTTTGGGAATAAGCCTTCATACTCCCACAACAAGATATGGAATTCATTCATAGTTTGATCATCCAAATAATCTCATATGGAAGCTATCTTAGGATGTTATTCATGTCCTATATTAACTTTCCACAACTTCATTGTAAGGTTATAGGAGATACATATGTGGTTGGGTATACTATCATGAATCTATTTACTACCTTCCATTTCTTTAATAGTTAGGTTTCTTAGTTATTCTAAGTCATCGGGTTTTTCCAGGCCTTTATCATCTTTACAATAATCTATAGGTATCCTAGCAGGTTTGTGGACCAAACTAACTGAAGCAATTTGGCATGGTCAAAACATACTACTGGGATTGATCTTTGTTTAAAATTGTCAATAAATATCATTTCTTGAATTCTTTGAAGGGATATTTATCTCAGGGGACTTACCTACGAAGGAGAAGTCTTTGCAAAACTGGTCTTTTAAGGTCTTCCAACAACTTGTTTTTCTTCTAGTCTCTTCATGCATGTACCAGGATTTTGGGATCGTACCTAGAGAGTGTATAAATACCTAAACCCATAGGTGATAGGGTACTTACCCAACTCAACACTATTTTAAACAGTTCTCAATATTCAATTTGGCATCAAATTGTCCATCAAATAGTTGCACATATTGAAAATCCATATGCATATATTCTTTTAGTTGATTCATACTTCAGAATCGACATAGGATGGATTGATTTTCATCCTCCCACTCTAGAATAAAGGCTCTATGAGTGGCCCACCATCTAGCTTGGGTATCGTTCAAGGCTAAGTCAAGAACTGATATCCTTTGATCTGCCGCTATTTTCTCTTCCATGTTGGTAAGAAAATTGTCCAACTATGAGGTACCATGATATGTTGGGTGTTCCCTGATCTCGGTTCTAATCCATATAGTTGTTATGATAGTTGCACATCGTCTTTAGAATCATTCGTATGAACTTTGTTGCCAACTCTCAAATGCTAATTCTGAATCCTCGTCAGCTAACTGCATGCTTCTCCAACTTATCGATCCATCTGCAGTGGGATTTATAAAATCCATCCTTGTCCCTGTTGTTATGGTGTATAGTTGGTTAAGAAAATATGATTCCATATTGTTTTCTACTGGATCAATGTATCTAGGCCTTAAATATGGATCTAAGGGTTGAACAAATTTTATTCCATCTACTTCAAATGTCATGGTGTCCTTATTTAGATCAATGATATCATAGTTGTCATATGCCCAATAAATTCCAAGTAGAGAAGGGTAGGAATCCTTGTCTCCCATGATTTCAATCACTTTGAAATCAATTGTATTTTTAATTCCCGCAACATCTACTTCTACATTTTCTAGCCTTCCTACTGGGAAAATGCAGTACTGGTTCACCATTCTCAGCTAAATGGGGGAATATACTAACTGAGGTTTCCCCAAATATTCCCATGTCTTTTTGGGTAATATGTTGACATCATATCCCAAGTCTAGAATGACATATTTTATCTCAAAATCATTTAACTGGGCTTCTAATCTAAATTATTTTCCCTTTCACACCTTTCTTCTTTGTATTCTTTGGGTATTATTCTTAGGTACATTGGTCGTTATAATGGTTTCTTGAGTTCCCCTGTTTCACAGTATTAGGTATAGGGTGTTGTGCAACTTCTCTGTAAGTTGGTCATCCCTGAGGATATCAGAGAACAATTGAAGCCAAAGATCAATTACATTTTCGGACTTCTCAAGGTGTCTCTTTGGGATTACAGGGTTCCTAAGCATAGGTGGTGAGGTAGGGGCTTGCACAAGATTAGGTTGGAGGGTGAATTTAGGAGGATTTTACACTATTTTTGGAGAAAAGGTACCCTTAAATATTTCTATTGCATCCTTGAAGAATATTTTTTGTTTCAAAGGGTCATACCATTCATCCTTGGGAGTTTCTTTCTGTATATTGGGTTGATCGTCTACATTTTCCCCAATTTTCACTCCTCCATGAGTAATAATGTTGATCTTTGGTAACTTCCTACTGATTTTCCTTCTCATTTATGAGGCTATGAAGTTATCTCCTCATTGACGAACCCAATATTCCCATTTCATGATCAGTTATGGGTAGTGTTCGATTGCATGAACATTGGTTCTACAGTGAGAGGACCATGGTCGTCTTCGGTGAGGGAAGTATCTGCCCAAGTGTCCTTGTTCATCACAGTTGTAACATTATCCTGGACCTCTTCCCCCATTTATTCCTCCTCTAAATCCACCTGAAGCCCCACCTCCCTGGTGATCTGAGATCTTTTCATCGAGTGAGTTAAAAATAATTGAATTAAATGATCATAAATTAAGGCACACCATTAAAGAAGGAAAAATTCAAAAATGAAGAGACATAAGTATCAAATCTTTAGGTCCTGCTCTCAAATGGGTAGGCTCTTTCATTAACTCAACAAAAGAATTTGGTTTGCATGCCCCACTAAAACCTGTAATTAAAGACTAGACTGCATAGAAATGTGTACCCAAGGTTGTACCGTACACACACCTTCCTCCCAGGGCTAGGTAGACTCAACATTTAAATAAAATCCGCAATTTTGATAACAAAGTAAGGTTGTTGGCCTATTGGTTTAGGCACTAATACAAAGGTGTATAAGGGGGGAGGAGGTCCCGAGGTCAAACCTGGAGGCCTCCCCCTTTTTGGTTTTAATCCATTACAATGTATATATATATTACAAATTTGTTCAGCTATGTTTAGCAGTGGCACTATTCATATCCCAACGGTTATATCGTGGCCAAGTTTGGTGTGGTTCGCCAGATTTGGCGGACCCGGCAAACTTTTTTTTTTTTTCAAAATTCGCTCATGGCTTGTCATTGTGCTTTTTTCGCCTACCATGTGGAAGCCCCTGATTGGGCCATGTGACATCCTCCCACTGGGCCAGGTTTTCCTCTACCATGTCATCATTCCATGTCATTGTATGGATCGTACAGACTACCATGTGGAACAATCCTATTGGTCCTCGAATCAACTTGAAAGTACCAAAACTGGGTGACATGTGGCATCGTCTGGTTTTGGCACATCATCATGTTGACACATGTCACCTTCCTTATCATACCAGGTGTGTTGTATGGGTTTTGACGTCATCCATACATACGTTGACTTAAATAGTACGGACGTTAACTCATTCCCTATTGACCAGGCTAGTTTGACCAAACTTTTACTGCAAATATCTTTCAATCTGTAACTCCATTTGACGAGACATTTTCACCGTCAGAAATCTTGCGACATGCTCTTCGCGATAATTTCATTTTCACTAAGTTTTTGTAAATTTTAAATTTTTCCCTTTCTCTATATGTTGAAGCCATTATAAGTATCCCGAGTTTCCTCTCCGAGTTCTGAGTTGTTCTTATCCTTCTCTATATCCTTTTTCGATCACGCCCTCCCAATGAGAGCTTTTTGGACCACCAAACGCTTTCATCAATCAACAGGTAAGTGATGGAAGAGTCCCCTCACTTTGTCCTTCTCAATCTTTCCTTTCTTGGATGTGCTCCCTTTAATCCTACTCAAAGATAATCAACATCACCCCTACATGAAGTCCTCATCCTTCTGTCCAGGATTATATATTCCTGTAAACCATCCAAGTACTGAGGTGAAAAATCATCAAATGAAGATATTGAAACTTCCTTGGCTTGGTCCATGATCCTGAGAGGCTCAAAACATTTCAAGTTATCAACGTTCACAACTGAGTAAATCTACATATAAGGTGGAAGATCCAAACGAAAAGCATTGGTACCACTTTTCTTCAAGATAGTGAAGGGTCCATAATGAATGGGCTTGAGTTTCTTCCCTTCACCCTTCAATCTCTCCTTGTTGATGTGAAGTCATACCCGATCTCCAAACTAGAATTGATGATCAACCCTATGCTTGTCATGCCGATCTTTATACTTTGCTTGACTTTTCTCCAATTGTTCCTTGACTTCCTGGTGTATCTTCTAGATCCTCTTGATGAACTTGTGAGCTTTGTCCTCTATTCGTTCTTCATTCACATTGACACCTCTCCCATACATCAAGTCCAAAGTAACCTTGGGTAGGTACCCAAAAAATGTCTCAAAAGGTGAACTTTGAGTGGAAGAATGTAAATCTCGGTTATAAGGATGTTGTACATAGGGTATATGTTTATCCCATAACTTGGGATTCTTATTGCAGTAGCCTCGAAGAAAAAGTACCAATGTTTTGTTTACCGCCTCCATTTGTCCATCGGTCTGTGGATGGAAATAAGTGCTCCTCTTTAATTTGGTGTCCATATTCCTCCACAAGCTAGTCCAAAAGTCCCCAAGGAATTGAGTATCTCGATCCAAGACAATGGATGTGGGTAACCCAAAGTGAACCCAAACATACTGAAAGACAATATTAGTAGTCTTCTCAACAATGATCTTCTTTTTGCATGGCATCAAGATACACATCTTGCCGAACCTATCCACTACAACATACAAATAGTCATGACCCCCTTTGTTCATTGGTAAACCCCCTACAAAATCCATGGAAATACTTTCCCATGGATGGGATGGAACATGAAGTGGTGAGTATAGCCCCAATTTTCTATTAGTGGGATTACAAGTAGAACAAAAAAACATATTTAGTTGCAATTTATTTCACTTGAGGCCAGTAACAAAACCTCTTCAAATGAGCCATAGTTTTTCCTACCCCAAAATTCCTAGACACAAGAGAAGTGTGAGCCTCTCGTATTACATGGACTTGTTCACTTGTAGGAATACATAGATTTCCAAGATGGTAGAGTAGTTTTCTCTGGAGACAATAGTTCTCCACCTATGCACCATGGATTATCTTCTCATATACTTCTTTAAAATATTCATCGATGGCATATTTTTCTACATAGCTATCATGAGATAAATAAGTATTCTTCAAAATAATAGAAGCAACAATAGGATGTCTAGAAAGCATATCGGCTACCTTGTTACTTGTACCCTTTTTGTACTTGATTACCAAATGAAATTGTTGTAGAAAACCTATCCATATGTAGTGTCGAGATTGTTGCAATTTGGTATGTGCTTGGAGATACTGTAAGAGCTGGTGATTTGTATGTATGATTGTTTCCTTCCCTAACAAGTAGTGCTTCAATTTCTTTATGTTTTGAACTAATGCATACAACTCTTTATCATATGTGGGATAGTTAAATCTTGGTTAAAAGTTTCAAAGTGGTAACATATAGGATTATGATATTTCATGAATACTACACCCATGGCATATTTGTTGGCATCTGTCTGGATCTCAAAAGGTTGTTGAAGGTTCGACAGTGCTAATACTAGTGAAGTACTCATCTTCTCCTTCAAAGTGTTGAAATATTTTTGTTTCTTTCATTCCCACTGAAAAGTGTTCTTCACATTGGTTAAGGAATGCAAAGGAGCTACTATAAATGAGAAGTTTGAAATGAGCCTCCTCTAATACTGGACTGCACCTAAGAAGCTTTGGACTTCGGTTACACTTTTTCTCTAGGCCAATTTACAATTACATCAGTTTTGGAAGGATCAATTTTTAATTTTCCTCCTCCCACAATATGACCTAAGTACACAAGTGAAAGTCTTTCCAAATTCACATTTAGACAATTTTTCATATATCTTTTCCCTTGATTTACATTCCTCACATGTTCATCTCAAGTCCCACTAAAACTAAGAATGTTGTCTAAATACACAATCAAAAATTTATCTAGGAAAGGCCTAAATACATCATTCATCACACACATGAAAGTTGTCGGAGCATTACAAATCCCAAACTGCATAACTAACCACTCAAACAATATGTTTTTGGTTTTAGAGGCAGTTTTCCATGCATCCTGTTATGCAACCCTGATTTGATGATATCCATTGCGCAAATCCAACTTAGTGAAAAAAACAAAATTCTTCAACTGATCAAGTAAATCATCTATACAAGGAAGAGGGTATCAATTTTTCACCGTGATTTTATTTAAGGTATGGTAATCAACACACATTCACCATGTGCCATCATTTTTTGGCACCATCACGATCAAAGAACCACAAGGAGATGAACTAGGCCTGATGACCCCTTGATCCAATAATCCTTGTACCTACTTCTTGATCTATGTCATCTCCACAACTAACATCATGTATATGCCCACATTAAGAAGAAGAGAATCATGTTGAAGATGTGTCTCATGTTGGATTTTCCTCTTAGGAGGTAATCCATCTAGTTCCTGAAAAATATCATCATACTTAGAAACAATATCAATTAATTCCTTTTTATGAGATGTATCACATCCTTGGAAAGCATCATATGTCTCGACATATTTCTGTCTTATGACCATGAGTAAATATCTCTTATTAGTGTTTATGATTCTTTTCACTTGCCTTGCACTAAAGAGTGTTGTATTTACCCTCATGATGTGAGCTCCAACAATGTATTCAACTCCCCCTTTAGTAAGGTGGTATTTGTTATCATGATGAAATAATATTTATTTTCTATCATAAAGATAAGGACTTGCCAACATTATGGCACATATATCAAGTGGTACAACATCCAAATAGACTTCATCAATCAACTTTGAAGCAATAGAAAATCTGACCCTACATTGCTTGGTGACATTAAATTTTTCTTTATCACATACCCAACCAAGAGGACAAGGCTTCATATGTGGTTTCGTTTCAAGAACCATCTTCTTGAGAAGTGCTTCAGATATTAAGTTTACTTCGGAACCTAGATCAAATAATGTATCTATCTTAGTGTGTTTAGATACAACTCTTATATGAAATAATTCATTCCTCTTTCATTCATCATCATGAGATTCATTATTGGAACTTGAACTAGCATGAAGGGGATCTTTACATTGTACTCCAACCATTGTGATCTTTCCCTCATCTCCTAAATTAGACCCAAGATCTTGTTGCATTGTAGAAAGGATTTTTGTATTCCCCTTTCCACAGAACTGTTTCGGTTTATTTTTTGGATGTAGTTTCCAATAGTGTTCTTCATCATGACCATTTTTATTACAATGTGTGCAAGATGACTTTCCTCCTTCTCTCATCACTGTGGAGGTATTCTGGTCCTTCCTTTTAAACTTCTTGAAAGGTTTATGTGGATATTGAAAGGTTTCTTCATGGGATCATCTTGAACATGCTTCCCCCTGTTCTCAGGGTGAGTGGCTTGTACACAAACTTCGTCAAAACTAGTGGGGTTAGAAAAGAGAAAATTATGATGAATATAACTATGAAGTGCACCAATATACTTCATTAAGATTTCATAATAATACAAAGGAATGGTCAATGCAAGAGATTTCTTCCTAAATTCTTCTATGAAACTTTGTACAGTTTGACCTTTACTTTTCCTTAAAGTTTGTCATTCTATCATTACTTTATGTAAATACCCTAATGGATAAAATTGGTTCCTTATCACTGATTTAAATTTTGACCATGAGGAAAGAAGATTACCACACTTACTTATGTCCTGGATCTTTCTCTCCCACCATACTAGAGCGGTGCCTTCCAACTGAAGAGAAGCCAATTTCACTTTAACTTCCTCTTCATCAATATTAGGAACATGACAATACACTTCAACCTGTCGGATCCAATTATCTATCTTTTCAAGATTAACATCTCCATTAAACATAGGTAAATAAAATTTTATATCAATCTTTAATAATGGTTTCTTAAAAGAGGCTTTATGGCTAGAATGATGAGATCGATGAGAATTTTGAGAGGAAGAAGAACTAGAACTTGAAGGTGAATATGGAGGCTCAGGTGGATCTTCTCGAGCCCCTTGGTTTACCGAAGCATCATCATCTGCATGTGCTTCCTTTTTCTTCCATTTATTCTTTATCCTCTTCTCATAATCTCTGTACATTCGTTCTACCATTTTTGACATGCAATAAAATACCATATGAAAGTTTTTCTCCTGTTCATCAGGCTTGTCCTCTTCTTCCATTTTCTTCCTTCAGGATGCATGACCAACTTTGGGATTGAAAGTCTTAATATTTCCTTCACCCTTCTTATTCTTTTCCCTAGTAATCATTCACACTCAACAATTCATGTCAAATGTGATTGCTTTGATACCAACATGATTCAGTATATTTTCATCGAGTGACTTAAAAAGAATTGCACTAAATGAGCATAAATTAAAGTGCACCATTAAAGAAGGAACAACTAAAAAATGAAGAGACATAAGCATCAAATCTAAACACAAAAACTTGATAACGAAGTTCATCCCTGGTGGACTACATCTCCAAGTCCTACTATGAAATGGGTAGGATCTTTCATTAACTCAAAAAAAGAATTTGGAAAAATACATAAGTATACCTGATTCTGAAATCAAGATGCATAAATAATGCTTAGATCAGAAAAAAGACAACACCACTGAATTTGTGGTATCGAATTACCCACAAATGACTAACTCCACACCTCGATATGACTCTGACACTCCCAGGGCCAAGAAGAATTTTTTCTTGGTTTTTGTGCCCCTCTACAACATACAATTAATGAATGGACTGCATAGAAATGTGTTCCCAAGGTCATACCATATGTGCGCCTTCATCCCAGCTCTGGGTGGACTCAACATTTAAATAAAATCTGTAGCTTTGATAACAAAGCAATTTCATGGGTTTGTTTGTTTGGGCATTAATACAAAGGCGTATAGGGGGGGAGGAGGTCCCAGGATCAAACCTGTGGGCCTTCCCCTTTTGGGTTTTAATCTATTGAAATGTATATATATAATACAAAGTTGTTCAGCTATGTTTAGTGGTGGTTCTATCCATATCCCAATGTTTATATCATGGCCAAATTTGGCATGGTCCACCAGATTTGGCAAACCCGCCAAACTTTTAATTTTTTTCAAAATTTTCTCACGGGATGTCACTGTGCTTTTTTTTCCTGCCACATGGAAACCCTTGATTCGTCCACATGGAAACCTCCCAATAGGCCGCATTTTCCTCTTCCATGTCATCATTCGATGTCAGCATGACATGTCATCATGCTACATCAGCCTACGGACCGTACGAACTATCATGTGGCACGATCTTATTGGTCCATAGATCGACCTGAAAGTATCAAAATTGAGTGACACATGGAAACCTCTAGTGCTGCCACATCATCATGCTAACATGTGTCACCTTCCTTCTCCTTCCACATGTGTTGTATGGATGTTGATGTCAGCAGTACGGATGTTGACTCATCCCCTGCTAATTGGGCTAGGTTGACCAAACTTTGATCATGAATATATTTCAATCTGTAACTCCATTTGACGGGTCATTTGTGTCGTTAGAAATCTTGCAATGCACTCTTCGCGATAATGTTATTTTGACTGAGTTTTGGAAACTTTGATTTTTTCCCCTTTCTATGTATGCTAAAACCATTCTGAGTGTCCTGAGTTTCCTTTATGAGTTATGAGTTGTTTTTATCCTTCTGTGGATCCTTTTTGGATCACCTGACCTCTTTCGGGTCCTTGTGGTGTTTCATTTATTCTGAATGTTGTTTGATCCAGTCTGTCGGCAAGCACATCAAACACTCTATATTGATTTGTAGCATGTGATGTATACGTGAAGAACTCATAATTGTATTGTATTAGTTGTATTTGTATACTTTTGTAGGATAGGACAATGCTTTGACACATTCCCATGTATCCAAGAAATTTCACAGTATTTGATTGGTTGAGTTCTTTGGGTTCTTGGGAAATCATGGTATAACACTGGTGCATGGAATGGTGGAGTCACAGATACCTGCAAAACTCCTCTTGAAGGTCCTGAAGGGGGCCCCATAGGATTTTGAGGAGGTCCTATTCCCCTCATCCGTGGGAATTCATTTTCCATATGCCCCTTTTTGTAGCACCCTATGCACCAAACTTGAGGTCCTCCTAGTATTGGTATAGTTAATTATTGAATATTATTCATTAGTGTCGATATTTGTCCTTGGAGTTGTGACAAATTTACATCCACCGGAGGTCTGGTCACCCTCAGAGTCCACGGATATCCTTACATGGCTTCGATCTTCATTGATTGTTCCAAGGCATCTGTTAAGGTGGCTATCCACTGTTGTGTCATAGGAATTCTTGTCAAAGGTAGAAATCATTGGATGTACCATTCCCTCTAGTGATACTCATGAATTGGATGCACTAATATCCTAATAGCATCCTTAAATTTCTGACTATACTCCCATGCATATTCTCCTTCCCTTTGTTGAATCTCCCGCAACTCAGAGAGAGCTTGTTTCTTTCACTGAGGTAGCTTGAATTTGATGATGAATTTCAGAAGCACCTGTGAAAGGGTGAAGGATTTTCCTTGCAACCCAGGCTCAATAGCCTTCATGTACCACTTGAGGGTGTAACCCCTCAAGGTAGTCTAGAATTCCACTAAATGCTTTGCATCGAGAGTCCCTTTGGACCTCTAGATGGCTTCACATAGAAACCAATGTTTCTCTACATCCTCGTCCTCTTTACCCCAGAATTTTGGGTATCATACAATTGAGCCTCCCGTATTTCCAACAATTATGGATCTTATTGTTCCTATTAAAATGAAACCTAACAACCATGTTTGTGATATGCCAGGGGATCCCAATATCCTTCCAGTGTTTACACTTACAGACTGTGACTAACTGACTAAATGCGATGGAATAGAAACAACATGAGTATGTGATATCGATCTTACCATAGGCATAGAGGGAACCTAGGGGATGCGTAACTTGGGGCTGGTTCCACTGACTTCTGGGAGGGTTTATTTGATTTGAGGGGTCTTTTTTTCTTCCTCTGGAGCAGCCTTCTTAGATTGATTCCCAATTCCTCCTGATATCAGGGTTGAATATTCTCAATCTTCTACAAGATCTATACCTTCTTCATCTTCCCTTTCTTCTACACACTTCTCTTCTTGTCCACCCACTTGGAGACTCCTTTCTCTCTACGCTTCTCTCGGATGTAATCTTAGACTGGCCAGTCTTTCTTGTCTTCTTACCTTGAATTTTTCGTCTTTCTTTCATATGTTCCTCCTGGTCTGATTTCTTTCCGCAACACCTCAGATTGATTTGATGTTTTCTTTACCTTTCTGTGCCACCACTTCTCAACTATTGCTGATCTCCTTAGGGATCACTCATTTCTTGCATTCTTCTCTTGTTGATCCCCCATTTGTCAAAGAACCCTTTCCCCTTCTTAGGTCATGATCTTGCCCCAAAATCACCCTACCCCAAGAATAGGTTTTTAGGATTCCATCTCAGTTGAGGGAATAATTAACATCCCCTCCTCCATCAAGAATACTTTGATCCATAGTGAAATTTCCCTCAAAAATATTCCACATGCACCTTTCTTGAAAAATTCTTCGGTCCGTGAAAAATATTGGTGATTCTCAGCTGCAAACCCAATGATATATCCTTCCAGATTCATGTCAACCAAGAAATCAACTGCTCACGTAATCTGGTGATCCAACCAATGAAGTGATGTTATCTTCTCTATATACCAAGTACAATCTTTCTTGATGCGTTCTTTGAACTCTATAGATTCATGTAACCGATCTACCCAATGGAACAACTCTTCCGAAAATTTTACCTAGAATATCTCATACTGGTAATTCGATATTTCTGAATAAAAGACAAAATCTCTTGTAGCATTCAAGATTTTATCTAGAAACTCTAATTCCTTCCATACAAAGTCATTGCAATTTCATTTCCACGATTGTTGAACATCATATCTATAGATCTGAGGAAGCATCCTCCTTAGAGGTTCCCTTTAAAGAATCTGTCCCAGAAATAGAACCATTTTGTTGGTGCAAAGTTATCATACTAGGGTCCTCTTTAGGTTATGAACAAAAGCTACTGATGTAGTCTAGTGTGTTGGAATTTTGATCTTCCCAAGAGGGAAGAAGTCTCACCTGAAGTGAAAACGAGATGAGTAAGATAGGGAAGGGTAAGAAGAACACTTAGTCAGATCCCCAAAGTATCAAGATTCATATTAGTCTTGTGTAAGATAGCTTAAAATTATTGTAGTCTCGAACATATCCTAACCTAGAAGGGAGAAACAGAGTTTCATATACATTCATATGGAAACTATAATCATTAATCATATCAGACATAAAAGATAACACATCATAACATTCTACAAAATCAAAAGGTGAAGTACACAAGAGATTTTCTTTTTAATTGGGTCTCCAACTGTGTTATATTATATCGGATCTCTTCTTAGTATACATGAGAATATTGAGTCAAAAATACAAATATTCATGTAAAATATAATCAAAAAGTGATTCTCAAACAATACGAGACAAGGTTATCTTAGTGTCTTGCTCTCGTTACCTCTACAGTAGTACCTCGCTCTTTTCCCTTAAATTTTACAATCTGGTTCCAAAACCCAGTTCTCCATATTCAACTCGATTAACAACAACAAAAATTATATTCCCCCCATTACAATCATATGGATTTTTTATATATAATATGATCCAATATTGTTGGTTTAGAACCTAAGAGTTCTCTCTTCTTCTTGATTCTTTTGCAACCTCTTTCTTCAAAACTGGTATTGTACCATCCTTCCAACTATTTCTTGTTCTAACTTCTTCTTCTTGCACATTCAACTTTCTCAACCTTCTTTTCCTTCCTTTTCTCTATTTTTTGGCTCTGAAGTAGCTTGCACAAGTTCTATTCAACAAAACGAAGGGACCAATAGGCCACAGAGAAGTAACAAGAACAAAAAATACAAGTTATGAAACCATGACAACTTAGAAAAAGTTAAAGCATGGATGGAATGTTTTGATGACTGAGAATACATACGAAGGAATAATCGGGCAATAGCTTAGTGTCAAATATATTCCATTCGAGCTAATGGATATTCCTTCCCATGCCTGTGCTATCAATAACTTTCTTCTCAAAACTAAGAATTGTGGAAGAGAGTAGTCATTGGAAAGGTATTGAGAAGAAGGATCCATCTATTCACCCAAAAATTTAATTTGAGAAGAAAATTTTGCAGTGAATTCAAAATAATATGATTGGTGTCATAAGATGGGAGAAATATTTATGCATTCTTTTCGAGAATTGTGTGTGTATATTTTCTTTGTCTAAGAGAAATTTATTTTCATGCACATTTTCTACAGTTTTAGATCTTTAGAGAAGCAATTTGGTTCCTATATGAGAACCACCACATTGGAAGATACCCAAGGGACCTACACTCATGAGGAGGAATTCAGAGGTATGCATGTTAGCATGGAAAATGTTGAGAGAAACTCCAATAGAATAAGATGAGGGTAGGAGATTGTAACTATGACAAGTTTTCATAGATAAGTGAAGACCTATAGAGCTAATAATGAAAAGATTATGAAGGTTCAGGAAGAGATAATGCATATCTTGAACATGTTGTGGAAGCAATACAAGAAAGAATCTGTAACCAATCAAGAATCTAGTGTAAACCAAGTGGCAACATCCAAATCCCATAACAGAAGCGATGAGCATAAGAATGACAAGAATTCAAAGAGTAGGAGCAAGTTCCATCCTTCTCTAGGGAAATACACTAGGAGAGATGATGAAATTTTATCTCCAGGTAGTATCCCAAGTGTATCTCCTTTTAGGACATAGAGGAGAAGACCTAAAGGAGAAATATTTCTAAGTGAACTCGAGAAGATCAAGCCACCAACTTTAAATGGTGCGCATAGGAAGGGAGAAGAGGTAGAGGTCTGGTTGTTGGAAATGAAGAAATTTTTCTAGCTGCATGACTACTCCTCACGAGTAAAGACAATAATTGCAACTTACCACTTGCAAGGAAAGGTAGCCATGTGGTGGGATTAGCTTAAGAAATCAAAGCATCTTGATGATAATAGGATCAATTGAGGTAGTTTAAGGGATATTTCCAAGACAAATACATGTCTCAGCATTAATGTGATAAGAAGATGAAAGAATTGTTTGAAATAAATATGGGAAGCATGACAATGGATGAATATGAGAAACATTTCTTTGAGTTTATAAAGTATATGGAGTTCATAAAAGATGAGAAAGTCAAAATAAAAAGGTTTCTTAGTGGGTTTCCTTCCTTATACAGTGACAAGATACAATATGATAACCCCAATAATTTGGATGAGACCATAAGGAGAGAAAGTAATCTTTATGAGCAAAGAAGAGGGAGTCTAGTCGTCCAAAAGACTTGGAATGAAACGATGAAAGATAAGGACCAATGGAAAAAATGTTTTAAGCCACCCTTTTTCAACAACAACACCCAAGTAAATCAATAAGGATAGTCAACCCAAAACGATCATAAGACAACAAATTCTTTTGGGAAAATTCCAAGGCAACAACATGTACAATGTTGGGGGTGTGTGGGGAATCACTTATATAGAGATTTCCCTCACAAAGGAGAAATAATGTATCCAGAATCTTCACAATATTAAGGAGGATGAAACAATTGAAGACATGGTATGAAGAATGCCAAGGATTTATGCAAACTTGGATAGCAAGAAAGTAGAGTATCAATCCCCCATGATTGAATTGGAAGGTAAGATTGATAACCATCTCATAGAAATTCTAATTGATTCTAGAGCTAGCCATAGTTACATAAACTCTAACATTGTTGAAAGGTTTCACTTACAAAGGAGTAAGCATAAGAAATCTCGGTTAGTTCAATTTTCCAAGGGGGTTAAGAGGAAATTCAATAGATTCTCCAATAGACATAAATGGACTCAATAAAAAGGTAGTCGTGAACATCATACCATTGGGTTCATATGATTGTATAATTGACATGGATTGGTTGGAAAAACACCATATTTCCCTAGAATGTTACAACAAGAAAATCACATGTCTTGATGGAGAAGGGTAGCAAGGCGAGGTTCAAGGCATTCCAAGAGTTGTAGTTGTTAAAGAAATTTGAGCTATGCAGTTGAAGAAGAGTTTTAGGAAGGGATGTCATATTTTTGCAGCCCATATGGAAGAGGAAACCAAAGATAAAGTGAAAATAATTGAATATCATTTGATATTCAGGGTTTTTGAAGATGTTTTTAGGAAGATCCTAGAATTTCCACCAAAGAGGGACTTTGATTTATCTATTTATTTGGTGCGATGATCTACCCCAGTGTACAAGACACCATACATAATGGGCATGCTAGAATTGAAAGAGTTGCAGATGCAACTTGAAGAGTTATTAAATAAGGGGTATATACACCCAAGTGTGTCACTTTGGGTAGTCACAGTTCTCTTTGTGTATAAGAAAGATGGAACCTTAAGGTTGTGTATTGATTTCAGACAGCTAAATAAGGTCACCATAATGAAAAAATATCCTTTTCGAAGGATTGATGACTTATTTGATCAGCTAAAAGGTGAAATAATATTTTGCAAGATTGAATTGAGATCAGGTTATCATCAAGTAAGGATAAAGGAAGAAGACATAAATAAGGCAACATTCAAGAAAAAATATGGGCATCATGAATTCATTATAGTACCATTTGGACTATCAAATTCCCCAACTATTTTCATGTGCCTAATGAATAGAGTGTTCAAAGTGTAATATTCCATATATAAAAGAGTATTTAGAACAAGAATAAATAGCTAGAAATGGCAGATGAACAACAATATAATCAGAACAACACCACAATAATACCAAAAAGATACCAGAATAATACCAAAAAGAGCAATTTGATTACTGAGATCAATTCTCACTTGCCTCTTCGAGGGGGAAAGCTCTATCAGAGAAGAGATCTATTACAATAACATCCAAGACAAAAATTTTCATACCCTCGAATCCTATTAATGCTAAATATGTCTATCAAAAGAACGATATAGAGGAAGATCCTTCTAGAAGCGGAAGCTTCTATTACGTCTTCTTACATTGGACTTATTCTTCCTTATTGCAAGGCCTTATTAATATTGAACTTTATTACATGGAAATATATTATTCTACCTATGTGAGGGTTTAGGTCCCTAACATGTCCTCCCCCTTAAAAAAATCCTTGTCCTCAAGGATTGAAATGGGGAAATTGTTGCAGAATGGAATTTGGTTCCCAAGTGGCATCTGTTGGAGTTCTATCTGTCCACTAGACGGTCTCTTCCTTGATGGTTTGTTGACACAGACAATGCTCACGCTGGTCGAAAATGACTTGTGGTTGTATCCAAATGGAGCCTTCTTCATCCAACTCAGGAATGTTGGTTTGAGTTTGGAACTTAGTTCCAATCACCTTCTTTAAGAAGGAAACATGAAAAACATGATGGAGCTTAGAATGATTGGGAAAAGCTAACAAATATGCCACCTATCCCACATTCTTGGGAATGGTATAAGGACCATAAAATTTGGGCACCAGTTTCTGACAATGGTCATCCTTGAGGGAATTTTCCTTGTAGGGTTGCAGTCGAAAAAACACCTGATCTCCTTCTACAAATTGACGTTCAGAGCGACCTTTATCTGCTTGTTGCTTCATGAGATTTTGAGCCATGACCAAATTTTCTTTGAGGGTACAAAGAATAGGCTCTTGAACTGTAAGCATTTCATCAACTGCTTGGACCTTAGAGACACCTGGAAAATATGAGAGAAATGAAGGTGGATTTTGTCCATATACCGCTTCAAAAGGATTCATAAGGGTAGTCTTATGGTACGAAGTGTTTTACCACCATTCAACTAGTGGTAACCATTGATCCCAATGATTTTTCATTTCTGATGAAAAACACCTCAAATATGTTTCCAAACACTTGCTAAGAATTTCAATTTGACCATCAGTCTGAGGATGATAAGTTGTGCTGAGATGCAATTGGGCTCCTTGTAGCTTGAATAGTTCTTGCCAAAAATTACTGGTGAATGTTGGGTCATGATCAGAGACAATAGAATGTTTCATTCCATGAAGTTTGAAGACCTGATCCATGAAAAGTTGAGAGATAGTGGATGCTATAAATGGTTGTTGAAGAGCACATAAATGATCATATTTGGAAAGACGATTGGTTCTAACACCATTCCTCACAATCCGCAGGTTGGAAGGTCTATGTCAGCTCAGGATATTTTCTTCCTTCTCGGCCCGAAGAACTTCAAAAGGTTCTTCTATCTCCCTATCGAGAAATATGCACCCACAGAAAATATTCGTAGGATCCCCTCTTCTTCACACTCGGGGGATCAGACTTCGCAGCTTCGCGAGGTCAGTGATCGAACGTTGTACTCTTGAATGGCCGAGACCCGACACCTCAGTCAATGTTGACCTTTTCCTTCTCTTTCAGGACTTTCCCTATTACGAATTTGGCACTCGCGATATCAAACAAGTCATATCCCCAACTCCCGATTCCCGATACGCCGAAACTCTGAGACACGCACGAGTTGATCTTTCAACGCCTGTCACCTTTATCGGGATTTCAGACTTCGTGGGATGATGAATCATAAGGTCAATGTTTCGGGGCTTCTCACTATGAAACCCCAATATGAAGTGCCACCTGTGCATGTCACCAACTTGTGTGGCCCCACACCGTTTACGTAGCCATCAAGATATTGTGTATCGCGATTTCGCGAGTCCCGTTGCAATACTACGGAGTTTCAACCTACGAAACCCCGATATGCTAATTCACATGTAAATCCAACAGTCCTCGTGATTTGGATCTATGGTCCTACCCCTCCTGAGCTTCAAACCTCTTGGGAATACTTGCGTATCTCCCCTGCACCTCTGCGAGATCTAACAGCTCACGGAGATTCACAAATCCTCCTCGGAGAACTCCGATTGTCCGTTCCTCCTTGACGATTTCTGTGAGACGAACCAAGTTTTCCTCCGTGAAGACTAGTTCACCTGCATGCAAAATTACGACGCTTGCTTGAATGCTCCACGACACAAACTCCCTGTGCTTCTCTTTGATGATTTCTCAAAGTTCCTATACCTCCTGAGATTTTCCCAACTCTGAATCTTTCAAAGAACCTTGCACACACTCCTTGTGGCAGACATTCAACAACTTCCAAGTGTTGAATCTTTTCGACTCTGCGCACACATGCAGCAAGAGTCTTTCAATGCTTTACTTAGGTTCACAACCCTGAGTCTTCTCTCAGCCTGCACACTCCTTGCATGGCTCCTATGCCCAATTGTACTTTAAAGGAAATGAGAACAAAAGTAAAACTATCTGAGCTTCAGAGATGCAACCCTGAATTCTTGTCGATGCACTCCTTGCGGACACTTCAACTGCACTCCTTGCAGGAATTCTTACTCAGATAGAGAAACAATTGAAACTCATTCCTTCTTCCTTTCATACTTCAAACTCAACCATGAAATCATATACACAACATATAAAGGAAATGTATAAAGGAAGAAAACATTCATGAGCATATCATTCAACATCAATACATAGAGAACAACACAAAACCATGAATTTGAATCAACCTTTCTAATAATCCAAATATTTGTACATGGGTGTTCTTACACAGCTCTCTGCATGCTCTTTTCTACAATGATACTTCATTCTAATGATATAATACACAATGAGGGTGTCTATATCCCATTTCCCTCTTGTGCTCTCAAAAGATGTCTATTCTAGAATTAAATTCTATCTACCTGTATTAACTACTTTAAATGCCTTTTACCTACTAAGGATGAGAGCAATCTTCTCAAGGTCCATTTACAATATACAAGTGCACTTCATTAAATTTCCACATTAATGTTCACACATCAAATCCAAGAGAAACTCAAAATTTGTGCTGGCTCATCCAGTTGTCTCTTGCCTTCTGCGCTGGCTCCCTTGATATTGGCGATGCTCCTGCATCATACTCCCTCGCTTGAAAAATTACATGGGCTCCTGTCCATGAGCTCCTGCACGGTCTGTCCATGCTCTTGTATCTCTGCTTCAGTCTCCCAGCTAGCATATTCAACTGGATGGTTCTTCCATTTGACCAGATACGCAAAGTATTCTTTCTGTCTGGTCTTCTCACCGACCCTCTTGTCCAGTATGCATTCCATCTGCGACTTCTCTGCAAATGACATCTGTTTCGTCCACTGGATCACTGGCTGCTCGTCTCCAGTCTCTGTTTTCTCAACTTTATATGTGTACAAATTCAAGATATTGAATATCATAGAAATTCTGATCCCATCGGGTAATTCAATCTCATAAGCATTTGTCCCAAATCTCTTCAAGACCCTACATGGCCCGATTTTATTCATCTTTAGCTTATTATATGTTCCTCTCGAGAACCTTTATTTCCTCAAATGTGCTAGAACCAGATCACCAACCACAAATTGAAGTTGTCTTCTATGTTGATCGGCTCTGCGTTTATATTCCTGGCTTGATTCCAGCAATCGCTGCTTCACCTGGCTATGAAGTTCTTTCATCGCCTCTGCGAAATATTCTGCACTAGTGCTCCTAGTCGCAGTCTGTTCTGAATCCCTCAGTTCAAAAATTCCCCTAGGCTGCATGCCATAGAAAACCTGAAATGGACTTTGTCCTGTGATCCTATTGACCGAGTCATTATACACAAATTCTGCCTGTGGTAATATGCTTTCCCACTGGCTAGGGTGTTCTGTCACCAAACTTCTCATCAAGTCTCCCAGAATCCAGTTCACCACTTCCGTCTGTCCATCCATCTGAGGATGATAAGATGAACTAATTGCCAAATTAGTTCCCACCTTCTTCCATAAGGTCCTCCAAAAATTCCCTATGAATTTCGTATCTTGATCCGAAACAATGCTTCTCGACAACCCATGAAGTCGAATGACCTCTTTGAAAAATAGGTTCGCAATGTGAGTTGCATCACTAGTTTTCTGACATGGGATGAAGTGTGCCATTTTGTAAAATCTATCCACCACCACAAAGATTGAATCACAACCTCTTTGTGTCCTTGGCAACTCCAATACAAAATCCATGCTAATCACATCCCACGACCTCTCTGGTATGGGTAATGGTTGATAAAACCCTGCATTCTGCTTCCTTCCCTTCGAATGCTGGCAAATTTTGCATCTGTCTACGAATCTCTTGACATCTTCTCGCATTCCTGGCCAAAAATATGACTCATTCAGCTTTGTGAATGTCTTTTCATGACCAAAGTGCCCTGCCAATCCTCCACTGTGTTTCTCCTTCAGCAGATTCTCCCTCATGGAGCATTTCAGAATACACAGTTGATTACCTCTAAACAGTAATCCTTCCTGGATCATGTATTCTATCCATTGTCTTCTGTCTCTAAGAATTGGATTCTCAGCTGCTTCATACACTTCCTTAAAGTCTGGATCATTAGCGTACATGTTCCCGAGATCATCAAAACCCACCGTTTTGACTTTGAACTCCTGCAATAGAAAACACTTCCTGCTCAAAGCATCAACAACTTTGTTAGAAGTACCAGAAATATGTTTTATCACAAAAGTGAAATTGTACATATACTCAACCCATTTGACATGTTTCTGATTCAAATTCTCCTGTTGAGTCACAAACTGTAGTGCATGATTGTCAATGTATACGAAAAACTCTTTCGGGATCAATTAATGCCTTCATTTCTTCAATGCCTGTATGATAGCATAAAACTCCTTCTCATAAGTGGAGTACTTCACTTTCACTTCATTCAACTTTTTTCTGAAGTATGCTATCGGCCTGTCTTCCTGAATTAAGACTTCCCCTATTGCAAATCCACTTGCATCGCATTTCACCTGAAATGTCTTCTGGAAATCCGACAACACCAAAACTGGTTGTTCCGTAATTTTCCTCTTCAACAGGTTGAAACTTTTCTCAGCTTCTTCTATCCAGTGAAAAGATTTCTGCCTTTTCTTCACTGTATCGATCATCGCTGCACTGATTCCACTGAAATTCCTGATGAACTTTCGGTAGAAACTAGCCAATCCATGAAAACTCCTCACCTCGAAAATATTCCTCGGTGATGGCCAATCCTTGATTACCTCCACCTTCTCTAGATCCATCCTCAACTCATTTGTTGAAATAACAAACCCCAAGTAAATGAGCTCTGTCTTCATGAATGAGGACTTCTTCATATTTATCAACAACTTCTCCTGCTGTAGTTTCTGCATTACTGTATCCAAATGCTTCAGATGCCCTGCCACTGTTTTACTATAGATCAGTATGTCATCCAAATACACAATGACAAATTTTCCGATGAACTCCCTCAGGATTTTGTTCATCAACCTCATGAAGGTACTTGGCACATTTGTTAAGCCAAACGGCATAACAAGCCATTCATATGAACCTTTTTTGGTTTTGAATGTTGTCTTCCATTCATCACCTTCTCTCATGTGGATTTGATGATAATCGCTTTTCAAATCAATCTTTGAAAAATACTTTGCTCCACTCAAGAAATCCATCAAATCATCCATCCTTGGAAATGGAAATATGTACCTGATGGTTATCTTGTTAATCTCCCTCGAGTCAGTACACATCCTCCAGCCTCTGTATTTCTTTGGACTGAGTACTGTTGGAACAACACATGGAATCAAGCTTTCCCTGACCAAACCTTTGTCCAACAAATCCTGGACTTGCCTTTTAACCTCTTCATTCTCTTGCGGTGTCAATCTGTCCGCGTCTTTGTTTGGAAAAATAGCTCCTAGTATGAGATCAATATGGTGACTCACACTTCTGATCGGTGGCAACGAATGAGGTAATTTGTTCACAATTATATCAGCGAACTCTTCCAGCAGTTCCTTAACCTCTTTTGGTAAATCATCTACTCTTGTGCTAGTCAGAACAATCTTCGGTTTTCTGACCACAATGACCTGTGGATCCTCCTTCTTCTTAACCTCTGTAAGAAGTTTTGTCCCACTCATCAGAAGTACTATGTTGCTTACTTTCGGTTTCACCTCCTTATCTTTAATTGGAAGCAACATGTATGTCCTCCCATTCTTCTCCAGGGTGTATGTGTTCATTCTCCCATCATGAATCACATTCTTGTCATATTGCCATCGTCTACCCAGAAATAGATGACAAACATCCATAGGAATTACATCACACAATATTTTATCATTATATCCCCCTATCTTGAATTCATCTAAATATTGTTTAGTGACAGTTACCTACTGTCCTTTCTGTAGCCACGAAACTCTGTATGGGCTTGGATGATTAGTCGTCTCTAGCTCTAGCTTCTCTACCATCTCTGTAGAAATGAGATTATCGATACTACCACTGTTTAAAATGACCTTGCATACCTTTTCCTTGGTTTTTCAAGCAGTCCTGAAAAGTATGGTCCTTTGGACTAAACTCTCCACCTCCTTCTCGAGTGTCAAAAGGACTTTTCGCATCATCAACGATCTTCCACCTTTTGTGTCTTCTGCCTCAACATCCCATCTCTGTTCTTCGGCGATGTGAGCATCTCCAATGTCCTTCTTTTTATCTGGACACTCGTAAGACTTGTGTCCATTCTTCCTGCATGTGAAGCATGCAATTACTACACCTCTTCCTCTTCCCCTACCTCTAGTACGAGGAAA
>SNQJ01S0005224.1:34433-61603 GCA_010110895.2 Picea sitchensis
ATTCCTCCTTGGACTTCTGAGTTCTATCATGGGCAACTGATTTGCCTCTAGGTTGGCTTCTGCCTCGACCCCTCTGAATCTGCTTTCGGCTCAGCGTTTCCTCCGCTTTCAGAGCCATCTGATAAGCATCTTCCACCATTCGAATGGTTACCATGCTCATCTCATCCTGGATATCATATCTCAGGCCATTCATATATCTGGCAACCTTCTCATCATCGCTCACCCGATGACCTGCCTTGATGTTCAGTTTATAGAATTCCTCAGTGTATTCTTTCACTGTCATCAACTTCTGTCTCGGGTTTTGCATTCTCCTAAACAGAGTAATTTGGTAATCCCCGGGGATGAATTTTTCCTACATCTTCGCGATCATTCTGTCCCATCTCTTGATCTTCTGCTTTCCCTTGCAATGTCTATCAGCTTGTAGTTCATCCCACCACAATGCTGCATGTCCTTTCAATCTTGTGACAACATGCTTGATTTTCTTGTCTTCTTCGACATATTCATAGTTGAAGTATGTGTCTAGAGCTCTAATCCAGTCTAGAAGCTCCTCTGCATCCAATTTTCCCTCGTAAACTAGAATGTCCATCTTTTCTCTTGCACCCATCCTTGCAATAGCTTTGATCAAACACTCGTTTGATGCATCTTCAACTGCAACTTCTTCTTCACATTCAACCTCAATCTCACTCTTGGAATCACTCAGATCCCCTGCACTGACTGTGTATCTTTGCGTTGTCTCCATGTCTTCGAGTCTAGCTTGTAGATCACGCATTTGTATATCCATAACTAGATCTGTCATCTACCTACCTCTTCTTCTCACCATTTCCCTATCCTCTGGATCAGGCGACTGTCTATCTCTCCTTGGCGGCATGGTGAATTCTCTTTCTCTGCTAGAGAAAGAAAAGAATTTTTCTGTGCTCTGATACCACTTGGTTCCCAACGCCCTTCATAAGAACCCACAAGTTGGAAGGTCTACGTCAGCTCATAATCGTTTCTTCCTTCTCAGCTTGAAGAACCTCAAAAGGTTCTTCTATCTCCCTATCGGGAAATCTGCACCCACAGAAAATCTTCGTAGGATCCCCTCTTCTTCACACTCGGGGGATTAGACTTCACGGGCTTCATGAGGTCAGTGATCAAATGTTGTACTCTCAGATCACCGAGACCTGACACCTCAGTCAACGCTGACCTTTTCCTTCTCTTTCGGGACTTTCCCTATCATGAATTCGGTACTCGTGATATCAAACAACTCGTATCCTCGACTCTCGATTCCTGATACACCGAAACTCTGACACACATGCAAGTTGATATTTTAACGCCTGTCACCTTTATCAATATTTCGGACTTCGTGGGATAGAAAATCCTAAGGTCAATGTTTCGGGACTTCTCGCTATGAAACCCCGATATGAAGTGCCACCTATCCACATCACCAACTCGTGTGGCCCCAGATTGTTTACGTATCCATCGGGATATCGCGTATCACGATTTCGCAATTCCTGTTGCAATACTATGGAGTTTCAACCTACGAAACCCTGATATGCGAATTCACGTGTAAATCCAATGGTCCTCTTGATTTGGATCTACGGTCCTACCCCTCTTGAGATTCAAACCTCTTGGGAATACTTGTGTATCTCCCCTACACCTTTGCAAGATCTAATAGCTCACGGAGATTCCCGAATCCTCCTCGGAGAACTCGGACCATCCGTTCCTCCTTGACAATTTCTTCGAGATGAACCAAGTTTTCCTCCGTGAAGACTAGTTCACCTGCACGCAAACTTATGACGCTTGCTTGAACGCTCCACGACACAAACTCCCTATGCTTCTCTTTGATGATTTCTTGAAGGTCCTATACCTCTTTTGCTTTTCCCAACTCTGAATCTTTCAAAGAGCCTTGCACACACTCCTTGTGGCAGACATTCAACAACTTCCAAGTGTTGAATATTTTCGACTCTATGCACACCTGCAACAACAGTCTTTCAATGCTTTACTCAGGTTCACAACCCTGAGTCTTCTCGCGGCCTACGCACTCCTTGCACGACTCCTGTGCCCAACCATACTTCTGGGGAAATGAGAACAAAAGTAAAACTATCTGAGCTTCAGAGATGTAACCCTGAATTCTTGTCGACGGACTCCTTGCAGGAGTTCTTACTTAGATAGAGAAACAATTGAAACTCATTCCTTCTTCCTTTCAGACTTCAAACTCAACCATGAAATCATATACACAGCATATAAAGAAAATGTATAAAGGAAGCAAACATTCATGAGCATATCATTCAACATCAATACACAGAGAACAACACAAAACCATGAATTTGAATCAACCTTTATATTAATCCATATATATGTACATGGGTGTTCTTACACAGCTCTTTGCATGCTCTTTTCTACAATGTTGCTTCATTCTAATGATATAATACACAATGAGGGTGTCTATATCTCGTTTCCCTCTTGCGCTCTCAAAAGCTGTCTATTCTAGAATTAAATTATATCTA
The DNA here is from genome assembly GCA_010110895.2 of Picea sitchensis. Taxonomy (NCBI): domain Eukaryota; kingdom Viridiplantae; phylum Streptophyta; class Pinopsida; order Pinales; family Pinaceae; genus Picea; species Picea sitchensis. The sequence continues at coordinate 36,920 of SNQJ01S0005224.1, forward strand.
CCTGCATTAACTACTTTAAATGTCTTTTACCTACTAAGGATGAGAGCAATCCGCTCAAGGTCCATTTACAATATACAAGTGCACTTCATTAAAGTTCCACATTAATGTTCGCGCATCAAATCCAAGAGAAACTCAAAATTTGTGCTAGCTCGTCCAACTATCTCTTGCTTTCCACGTTGGCTCACCTTATATTGGCGATGCTCCTGCATCAACGATCAAATACCACCATGATGAATTATTTATGTCCCGATTTAGTTAAGCCTATGATAAAATCCATAGAGATATCCTGCCAAATAGTAGGTGGAATTGAAAGTAGTTGTAGTGTGCCAGTATTTTTGACTGTTTCTCCCTTGTTTCATCGACACACATCACATTCAGCCAAAAAATTATGAACATCATGTTTCATACCATCCCAGAAAAAATAATGATTGACCCTGTCATAGGTTTTGGTAAACCCGGAGTGCCCAACTGTGGGTGTAGATGAACCTCAAAAAGTATCATGTATTTAAGTTTTGGCTGTTTACTTAAATACAAATGGACTTTGTATCGAAGCTCATCATTGAGCCAAGAGTACCCTAGGGAAAATGGAGAATTGGATTGCATTTTTTGTATCAGATGAAAACTTTTGGGATCATGTAGCCATTCCTAGCGAACAACTTGGAGACAATCTGGTACAATGAAGGAGAGAGGGAAAAGGGACCCTTCATCTTCATATTTTCTGGAAAGTGGATCAACAACCACATTGTCTTTTCCTTTCTTGTAAATTATCTCATAATCATATCCAAAGAGATTAATCACCCATTTTTGTTTCTTCGAGGAGGAAAGGTGTTTTTCCAAAAAATCCTTTAGGATTTGATGATTTATCTTAATTTGGAAGCATTTCCCCAATAGATAAGGGTGCCAAAGATCCACCACATGTAGAATAGCCAACATTTCCTTTTCATAGATTGATTTTCCCAAATTGCGCTCGAACAATTGTTTGTTGGTAAAGGACAAAGGCGGACCCTCTTGCATAAGGACAATGCCAATTCATTTCCCAGAAGCATCACATTCTAGGACAAAGGCTTTTGTGAAATCAAGAAGGGCCAAGACTGGAGTGGTGCACATGGCCATCTTCAAGGTTTGAAAATCCTGAGCAGTTGTTGGAGTCCAAGTGAAAGAATTACTTTTAAGAAGTGCAATGAGAGGTTCTGCAATCTTTCCATAATTCTTAACAAACTTGCAATAATAACCTCTTAAACCCAAAAATCTACGCAAGATCTTGAGATTATTTGGGTGAGGCCAATCTTGCATAGATTCAATATTTTTAGGATCCACCCTGATGCCAACATTGCCAACAAGATGACCCAAGTACTCGACTTCTGAGGGACCAAAAACACATTTAGATTGTTTGAGGAAAATTTGGTGCTAAGAGAGTTGATGGAGAACTCGATCCACATGAGAAATATGGGTTGTACAGGTTTTACTATAGATGAGGATATCATCAAATAAAACTAAGACAAAATGACGGAGAAAAGGATGGATGACATGATTCATGAGACTTTGGAAATTATAGGGAGCATTACACAAGCCAAAGGGCATGACAAAAAAATCATAGTGGTCCTCATGAGTTGTAAATGCATTCTTAGGAATGTCTGTCTGTTTCATGCGGATTTGATGGTAGCCAAAACGAAGATCAAGTTTAGTAAATAACTATGCGCCACTCAATTCATTCAAGAGTTCATCGATGATAGGAATGGGAAATCTGTCTTTAATGGTGAGTTTTTTGAGGGCGCTAAAGTCAAGACACATGCACTAAGAACATTCTTTCTTAAGGACCATGACCACAGGTGAATAATAAGAGCTCGTACTAGGGAGGATAACACATGCGTTGAGCAGGTCTTGAACAATTTTCCCAATTTCATTTTTTTGGGTAAAGGGTTGATGATAGGGATGGATATTGGGAGGAAGGATTCCTGAGACAAGGGGAATGGAATGATCATGAACAACACAGGAAGAAGGAATTCACTGGGGAGTGGAAAAAAACACTTGATGTTTAGAGAGGATGGATTGGAGGTCCTGCAACACAAAGGGTGTCTAAGTTGCTTGTATGGCATGGAGTTGGGAAATAATGCTAGAATGACCTTTTTTGAGCATCTTTTTCATGCGATGGGAACTAATGATCTCCGAGAAACTAAAGGTTATGCCTTGGAAATTATATTTTTCGCCCTCTTGGTTGAATTGCATGGTTAATTACTTAAAATCCATGAGAATGGGACCCAAAGTCCTTAGCCATTATGCACCCAACACAATGTCACAACCACCCATATCGATAGAAAACATATGAGATTTCAGGTGGAATTCACCAATTTGGAGATTCACATTTGCACAACGCCCTCCACATTTCATGGACACACCATTCGAAATCATGATTTGAAAATTATTGACTACACATATATAACAATTAGCTTCTTGGGAAATATGACGATGAATAAAATTATGGGTGTTTCCACTATCAACAAGAATGATGACCTTCCTATGCTTGATGTAACCAATTATCTTGAGGTTTTGGGGAGAAGAGATACCAGTGAGAGCATTTAGAAAATTGACTGGTTCTACTTCGGGAGGGCCTAAGGGAGGGGTTATATCAGTGGATTCATGTGACACTGACACAATGGGAGCCTCAACATCCTCTTCCGAAACATCCTCCAATATGGCAATAAAAAGATTTTGTTCCTTACACTTGTGTCCCAGAAAATATTTTTCATCACAATTATAACAAAGGCCTTTGAGTTGGCACTCATCCATTTTGTCCTTTGTAAATTTATGGATATTTAGTGGAGTAGAAGGAGGAGTGGGAGTTACTGGTTTAGTGCGAGGAATAAAGGAGGGTTTTTGGTTTTGAAAAGAGAAAACCTGTTGTGCTTCCTTAGATATTTTAGTAGCATCCACCCAACTCTAAGGTTGATCCATGAGGAAATGAGCACGAATCTTATCCTTGAGGCCACTGATAAAACATTCCCGAAAAAAATCATCAGACATGCCCTCTATACGAAAAGTTGGTCACTCAAAAGAAACTATAAAGTCTTCCACTATGCCAGATTGTTTCAACTTTGTCAAATGGGCTAAATGGTTGGTGTCAGTGTCAAAGAATTCATAAATCTCTACCACAAAGTGTGTCCAATACACATACCCTTTGCAGGAATTTTTTTACATTACCACCATTGCCAACATTCTTGATCTAGATGGAGAACACCATATCAGAGTTTGACAACTCATCTGTAATTCCATACAAAGAGAAATAATGTTCCATTTGAGTTACCCATCCAGTGGGACCCGATCCATCAAATTTGGTCACATCCACACATGGAAGGCACAGGTCATGCTGAAAGTGATGGGGATGAAAATTCTGGGAATGAGAGGAAGTTTCACCTTCGGTATGAAAACATGGGTTAGATAAGGGAATATCTATAGGAATATGCAGCTTGGTGCAAATCATCGTAGTGATAGATTCAATATGGGTAGTAATTTTTTGTTTGAGGTCTTTTTTGAGTTCCTATATTGAGGCGACAATGGAGGAATTCTTCTTTTTATTGATGGTGGAAATATTGGCACTGAGTTTTCGCACTTCTTGTGGGGTTTCTACAAAATTAGAGTGCAAGTTAGTGAACCGAGATTCCAAGTCTTAGCTATGGGTATGGACCATGATGATGAGGGAACACAAAAAGGGGCAGGTGGGACCACACAAAAAATGGGTTATGGTTGAAGTGTATCACAACAATTAAGGCGACACATTGAATCCAATGGGGTAAAGCCCAAATAAGGGTGTTGGAAGGGGGTTGGGTCCAGAAGAAAAATAAATTGTTGAAAAAGGATAGGTATGACTACGATAAGGGAGAAGAGAGAAATCCAATGGAATAGGTCTCAAATAATGGTTCCAATAGGATACTGCAGTGATGAAATTCCCAAAATGATTAAAGGGAAGAAATGTGTAGTAATTTCGCAACACGAATGTAGGAGACACAGTTGCGCCACAAGAGATCTTGTATGTTCTGTTCTTGTTTCTATCCCAAGGGTTAGGTATTCAAGGGTTCTACAAAAAAGGGTTTTCCCTGTGCTATATCTTTCTGATATACATGCGGGGTCCAACAGTAGTACTCGACCCAATATCTTAGGGCACCAACTAAGAAAGCTAGATCGTGGCCTTAGTCATACTACCTGAATACCCAGGTACTAGAGAGTATCATCCCAAGTGCTATTCTCGGTGGTACTATAGGAGTCAAGCAACCGATCGGTTTATCTATGGAGGGATTCAAGAGATCTGGGTCGATTTGTATAAAGGTGTTTTCTGATGCGCTACCACTCAAAGGGGTACAAACAAGGGTTATAAGGGTTTCCAACATATGTGTGCTTAAGTACCACTTGTATTTCTTGCGTGTATGAATCCTCGACCGTAGGTTTATGTGCGTAATGAAAAATATTTGTAAACTAAATATGTAGGAATACGTCTCTAGCCTGAAAAAAATTAACCCACAAATTTCTATTGAGGAAGGTGATCTCATACCACTTGTAATATTCCATATATAAAAAGTATGCAAAACAATAATAAATATCTAGAAATGGCAGATGAATAACAATATAACCAGAAAAACACCAAAATAATACCAAAATGATACTAGAAAGAGAACTTTGATTACTGAGAGAAATGTTCTCTTTCCTCTTCGAGGGGGCAACCTCCAACAGAGTAGAGATCTATTACAATAATATCCAAGAAAAAAATTCTCATACCCTCGATTCCTATTTATACTAAATACGTCTATCAAAAGAACCATCTAGATGAATATCCTTCTAGAAGCGGAAGCTCCTATTAGGTCTTCTTACATTGGACTTATTCTTCCTTATTGCTAGACCTTATTAATATTGACCTTTATTACATGGAAATATATTATTCTCCCTACGTGAGGGGCTAGGTCCCTAACATAAAGAATACATGAGCAAGTTTTTAATTATGTTCCTAGATGATATACTTCTCTAATCTAAGGAAGAATAACAACATGAGTAGCATTTGGGAATGGTGTTGTAAGTTTTGAGAGAGCATAAATTGTATGTTAAGATAAGTGTTTCTTTTACCGAAAGAAGATTCACTAATTGGGGAATATAATTTCATCAGAAGGGATAACCATAGATCCTGGGAAGATAGAGGCCATTAGAGGATGACCAATGCCAAAAAATGTAACAAAGTTCATATCATTCATAGGTCTTTCCAGTTATTACCAAAGATTCATAAAAGGGTTCTCAAATATTGCAAATCTAATCACTTCTTTGCAAAAGAAGGGAGTGAAGTTTGAATGGATTTCTAAGTATGAAGAGAGATTTCAATAGCTAAAGGAAATTTCGAAAAGTGTGCCAATAATAAATATTGAAAATCCAGATGAAGACTTTGTAGTGTGTGTGGATGCATGAAAGGAAGGGATTGGTGTATTTCTTAATCAAAAGGATCAGGTGGTATGCTATGAGTCGAGAAAACTAAAAGAGCATGAAATAAATTATTCTACCCATGATCTAGAGTTTGCAACAATTGTACATGCATTATTAATGTGGATAAATTACCTCATGGGTTGAATATTTGAGCTAAGGGTAGACCATTGTGGCACGAAACATTTTATTGGACAACCAACACCAAATGTCACACAAATGGCTTGAAATTCGTAGTGAGTATGACTTTGAAATTAAGAATATAAAAGGCAAGGAGAATCAAGTGATTGATGCACTCAACATGAGAGCTCATGAAGTGAACATTGTATCCATTAGCATGTGCAAGATGGATCTGAGAGATAAAATTATTGCAACAACAAATTCAACTCAACAATATCTCAAAATAAAATAGATATTATAACAAGATAATTTTCAGTAGAAATTTAATTATTATGAGCTAAAAGAAGATGGAATTCTCATGTGCAAAGGAAAAGTATATGTGTCGAATTCAAATAAGCTAAAAAATGAAATTTTGAAGGAAATGCATAATGTTCCATATGTCGGGCATCTAGGATATCTGAAGACAATACTTTTGGCCAGGAATGAAGAAGAAAGTGGCTAATTACATAGCCAGTTGTCTAAAATACCAGAAAGTGAAGACAAAGAATATTACCCATTCAGAGATGGAAATGGGAAGTAGTTACAATAGATTTAATTACAAAACTACCCATAACAGTGAAACACCATGATTGCATCATGGTGGTGGTGGATAAATTAAATAAGGAAACACATTTTATTCCGGTGAAGACAACACATAAGGCAAATTGTTTTTGCATAAATCTACTTGAAAGAAGTTGTCAGGCTACATGGGGTGCCTAAGGAAATAGTTTTAGAAAGAGATCCAAAGTTTACTTTGAATTTTTGGAAATGTTTGTTCAAGGGATTTGTGACAAATCTAAATCTTAGTACAATGTATCACCTATAATTAAATGGAAAAATAGAGAGGACTGATAGAATCATTGAAGACATACTTTGAATGTATGTGAAGGATCAACCATCAAAGTGGGAAGATTATATTCATTTCGTTGAATTTTCCTACAATAGTGGATATTAGGCCTCACTAAAAATGATTTTGTTTGAAGAATTGTATGGAAGAAAGTGTAATGCACTAGTGATTTGGGATAATAAAACAAACAAAACAGTTATTGGGCCAGATTTGTTGAAGGAAATTAAAGAGTAGATGAAAAAGATCAAGCAAAATACAAAGGCTTCCCAAGACAAGAAGGAAAGTTATGTGAAAAAGAATAGAGTGTTTAGATATTTTAAAGTGGGGAAACATGTGTTTTTATAAGTTAAATAAAAGAGAAGCTCGATAAGATTGGGTCGATGCCCAAAGTTAGCAAGAAGATATTGTGGACCATTTGAAATCTTAGAAAAGATAGGTCCAATTGCATACATGATATGATTACATGCATCCATGAGAGTGAATAATGTATTTCATGTGTCATTATAAAATAAATATGTGCCTGACCCTAGCCACATAATTGATTGGAATGTGATCTAGGTGGAGCATAAAGGGGATTTTTGGGTGGAACGATTATGCATCATGGACCAGAAAGTCAAAGTGCTCGGGAATAAAACCATAGGGATAGTAAAGGTTCAATGGACCTGCAACGGTCCTGAAAATGATACATCGGAGCATGAAGAAAACACGTGGGAAGAAAACCCACAAAAGTTTTGACAATTTTGAATAAAAAAAAACGCAAGACTCCATTTTGAGAAACTAGAATTCCAGAGCGAGATCTCTGAGTCCTAGCCAACCACGTTGGGGACCCTAATAAAATAATGGCTCATTTCTTGGGTTAATCCTAATAAATGAATGGTACATTCCTTGGATTATCCTTGATAAAATAATGGTGCATTCCTTGGGTCAATGAGTTGAGAGGAACAAGAGATCATGGTTGGAACTACTGCTAGAGTTGTGAAATTGCATAATTTTATTGTGATATAAACATTTTTGTGTGTGTGTGTGTGTGTGTGTGTGTGTGTGTGTGTGTGTGTGTGTGTGTCGACATAGTGTGCACCAAGGACATCACAAAATTGTAGAGAAGGGGGAATATAACATCTCCACTATAATCCCAAGTTTAATTAATTCTTAATATAGTTATAATGTGTGGCTATGACCAAGCGATGTATATGTGAATTGTATTTCTAAGTCTTAATAATAATATGTGATTACAACTGCTAAGGGAATATAGAAAGAGATGGGAGTAGAATTAATCCACAAGAGAGGGGAGGGTCTAAGAGAATTACCAAGAGGGGAACAAGGGGGAATTACCCATGTCTATTATTCAACCCACATTCTTGAATTTTATTATCATTGTGTAAACCTTCTATTTTATAATTGAGTGTTCCCAAAGCCAATCATTAAATGCGTTTAAGAGAGTGGGTGTGAGAAGTCACATCCCATAGTTATTGAGAGCATGGGGGTCAAGTACAATCATCTTGGGGAAGTGTTTGAGTCAAGAAAGGAAACCAAAGCAGAGGAAATTAGTAAGGGTTTTGATAGTAGTTTTACACACTCAAGTTTTTGGGTGCACGAGGAATAAATAGAGAGAAGGAAAGAGAACTTGGAGTTGGTGCATCAATGGAAGGTGAATTCTAAAGAAATATAGAGAATTTTTTAAGCATATTGGAGATGAATATTGAAGATCCAATTTTACATGCCTGAAGAGTGAACTATTGTGTGAGTTGCACTATAACAAGAAGTGGTTGTTGTTGTTTACTAGTAATGTTTCCTACCAACAAGTTCATTTGAGTTCCTAGCTGATAGATTCCTGGTGACATAAGCCAAAGAGACCTTGATAAACAAATGAGATTCCCAAGGGATTGAGATAAGTGAACGGGTACATTCCTTGGGTTGGGTACGTCAAGAGGAAGAGAGCCGGTGGAAAATAGAGATAGTTGTAGGAGAATATTAGTGGTTTGTGGGATATTTGAGTTGTGGGTGGACAGTGAGAGACCACCTTCTTTTGTGTATTAATAGCCTCAACTCAGGGGTGACAAGATGTTGAGATTTGGAATAGTAAGTATATGGTTGAGTGGAAAGTAAATCCCAAGAAACTGGTTGCACAACTAATTTTAAAAAATAAGTGTTTTATCTTGTTGATGTGCTATATTATGTGTTTAATTGTTATGTTTTACTCTAGGTATGAGAAAGGGTTTATATGATGGAAAATTATATCACCAATTATAGGTATGATGGTATCACCAATTATAGGTATAATTATATCACCAATTATAGGAAATTTTAAAAAATAAGTGTTTTATCTTGTTGGTGTGCTATATTATGTGTTTAATTGTTATGTTTTACTCTAGGTATGAGAAAGGGTTTATATGATGTCGTAGTGGAGGAAAATTATATAAACCATCATATAAACCATAGGAAAATTATAGGTATGCATACTTTGGTTGGAAAATTATATCACCAATTCTAGAAAAATATCACCTTGTGGGAGGAATAAGCACTTATGTTCCTCTCTTATGGTTTTAATAAACAAGATGTATTGCAGAAAAATAACATTTTCACCATAAACATCAATAGAATAAACACAAATTGCATAAATTTACTTCATTCAAAATACCAAAAGAATTTCACCATAATTGTATAAATATCCATCCAAAATCAACAAATCATTCATAAATTACCCTTTCCAAGCATAGCGCATGAGAGAAAAAGATCTAGTAACCCCCAAAGGGTGAACATTTCAGAAGAAGCACCTCACAATGGTCAATAATGATGATGAAAAAATGAAAGTGAAGGTTAGGGTTTTTATATGAGTCTAACCTCACATATTCGTACAAAAAACATAACAAATGTTCAACTTACGTGGGGTTGACCCCTCATTTAACCTTTACAAATGCTAAAAGTGCAAAACTAAATCATAATGAGCCACATGTGTGAGATGTTAAGCCCTCATGGGCATGAGGGAAGCCTTTAAAGGCCATGAGGCATCACTAAAGGGTGGAGTGGGAGAAAGTGATGTCTCTCCCCACTCAAAAGCATGCCAACCATTGTCAATACCCCAAGAATCCTACAAAACCTAGTTCCATCAAACCCTAGAAGATGACATCATCATCAATCTAAGCCCAACATCCAGGATCTAAGTGTTGCATCTAGGCTCTGGGGATATTAATCTTGTATCTACGAAGTCTCTTACTATCTACTACTACAACATCCCTAATCCGGGTGAGGAATAAGCTATGGGGTACTCTTCCCAACTTATAGGGATTCCAACCCATCTATGTGTCATCATGACTTAATTTTCTCAAAACAAGCCCATCTGTCCATCATTCAGGGTTCTAAGGATGTGAGAACCAATGTCTGAGGGTGGTGAGTTGTTGGATGACCCATTTCTGTCCATCACACATGCCAATGTCTTGCAATAAAGGAACAACATCATGGGTACAAGCCCAAGATTTCCTTCAAAGAACCATGGCAGGGCCATCCAAAGAAAAGCAATGCATAAAACATGGTTAGCAAACGTTCAAAAGAAACATTAGTCCTTAAAAAATTAAAAGTTAGTTTCAAATTAAGATATAATCCATGTAAGCTGCAGCAATGGAAGGCCAACCATCACAATCATTTTTTTCAAGTTCCAAGTGAATTTTGAATATTTCCTCAACATTGTGAAAAAAATAATTAACTTCTTATTACAAATTTTACGAAGAGAATTTGGTGAGGATTCGATTCATATTAGTGATCCTTTATTATCTTATGTCATGTTCATTAATAAGGATACTTCCCCATTTTTAAATCCATCTAGGGGACTAAGATAAGGGTGTATGCTATCTCCATACCTATTCTTGTTAGTTGTTGAGGGTTAGAGTAGATACATTCAATAAGATAGAAGAATGAGTATTCAATGGATTAGGGTGGGGGAAATGAATTCCTTACACCTAATTTTTGTGGATGATCTATTATTCCATAATGGTTAAGAATCTAGGTGGATTTCAAGGGATAATTTAGTTATATTGTAAATCCATTGGTACAGAGGTGAATTTTCTCAAGTCTACTATCTATTTTAATGAGTTAAGAGATGCTAAAATACATCCTTTGAGTAATATATTTTCTTTTAGGAATTGGGATATGCAAGAGGGTTTAAGGTGCTTAGGTTTCATTCTCAAACCAAATGGTTATGGAAAGAGATATTGGGTTGGATTTTGGCTAAGTTTGAAAAGAGAGTCAATTTATAGTGTAATAAATGGATTTCCAAGTGGGGAAGATTAACTCTTGTCAAGTATACATTAGAAGTGATTCATACATTTTGACATTCTCTAGCCGACATTCCTAAGCAAGTGTTGGAAATGGAAATGAAGTCATATTTTCATTTTTATTCAAGAGGAATGAAGGTTAAGGTGGGTACACATCTCACAAAATGGTTGTCCTTATCCAAGCTGAAGGATTGGGGAGGTTGAGATTTAGAGTATATTTTTTCTTTTGGCACAATCTCATTGGAATATTATCTCAAAGGCTAGTTAGTGGAAAAGGATTATCATTTAAAAGTATATTTACCTATGCACTTTTATGGATTGGATTAGAAGTGAAAGGAAAAATCATAAAAAATGTTTCAAATCAATGGAAATATTTGGTATATGCTTTTCCTATTGTTGGCTTTGACCTATCTTTGAGAGTTGTGAATCGAACATAAGTATGACTTGGATAAGACAAAATTATGGGTTGTAGCAATGTTTTTTTCCTTCCTTCTAATTTTATTTTAAAATTACAAGTATTAGGTTTCTTCACTCTAAGTAAAGTTTGATACCATGTCTCTTAGACATTTAGCACCAAGGTTCCAAGTCTACCTAGGTGTTGTCAATTTTCACATGAAAATCTATGTGAATAACTAAAGATATATGCAGTGAAAACAACAAGATCGGAGATGGATCATCAATACACAAGAGACACAAAATTTATATTATTTAACCTTGTCAAATTCGTAAATTCTAAGGGAAAAACCATCCCTCCCAGCGAATACAATTTCACAAAAATTTGAGTACAACCTTGTCCTCATGTTGGATGTATGGGCTGAACTGGATTCTACCTTAGTTCTCCAAAAAAACCCTTTTCACCATCGGCACTTATGGTAAACCAAAAGGATACACCGCAGACAGAGTGCACAACACAGTATCACCCAAGATAGTTTATGGGTGACTACAAAACGCATGTGTCTGTAGTCATGGAAGGGATTTGGGTTATTCTTCTTACTTCTATGTATACTTTAACATGCATTATATTATAACATTCATCATATATATTATTTCATTCATTCATAACATTCATTCTTCATGCATATTCTAGTGCACGTTGTAATTAAAATCATTCATTCATCTAAGCATTTAACCATAACTATAGAAATAACAAAACATTCAAGCACATTGCAACATTGTGTTTTACTGTGGTTCACCCCATTGGGAATACATACAAAAATATATTAATTGTGTTTATTATTCTTCATCAAAATAGCGTTGCATGCATTACATCAATGAAAAGTGGTGAGGTTTGTAGAATTCCTGCAGAAACCCTGATAGATCTAGAATTCTAGTTAAATTGAACACAAACAATTTGCTGATATTCAGGAGATGAGAGAAAGTTTTTTATCCATAAATCAAAGAATTATATTAATAAAAAATGAATATACATGAGAAACCATCCTCAAAAAAGAAGAGAGGAGGTGAATATATAGAATTTCCAACATAGAAATTCTAGTAAAAAAAAGCTAGAAATAGCTAAAATAGGTGTCATAAGCTAAGGGAGACCACATTGTTCGACCTAGACCACTAAAGATACATGTAACACAATCATTAATGTCCACAAGAGTTAATTTATATGCATTAACTCACTTAATCTCACTTAACTGACAAGAGAAGCAGTTCCAACTCACTTAACTGACTCGAAATAGTAGTTACTAATAATAGTAATGACAAAAATCATTAATTAAGGAATAAATCTCTCACTCAAAGAGGAGGTGTGAATTCCCCAATAATATATGTGTTTTGCATGGGGGAGTTGGAATAAATCAAGAATAAATCAAGAAAAATCAAGAATTGGAATAAATAAAAAATAAATCAAGAAAAATCAAGAAAATCAAGAACTAGGAGTTGAGTCTTGATCTAAAATTAGTCGTTTTCCCTAAAATCTAGGGATGAGGCGCCCTTCTTCTCTATGTGGCCAAATTAGGTGAATTAAAGTGTAAATGAATGTATTAATCAATATCTAGGAGTCTAATCTAGGTATAAACTAATTTAAGTTAGGATTATGCTCCAACACCCCCCCTCAAGCCTAATAGTAATGACAAAAAAATTGAGTCCCGACAACTTGGCCATTTTAGGTACTCATTACATAAAGGAACCCTCATGAGGAGGAGGGAAAACCTAGGTGGAAACCCCAAAAGGAAAAGAAATGTTGAGGTGGCCAAAGTGACCTACTGGGTTATCCAAAAAAAAAGAGGAAAAAAAATGTTGAGTGGCCAAAAGTGACCTACTCAGTTATCTCCACCACTCCAAGCATAGCTCTCAGTTCTGAAAATTTATTTTCAGTGAAGGACTTGGTGAAGATGTCTACAACCTGCTTATCTATAGGGTAGTACTGCAGTGAAATGACTCTGTCACGGATTAGCTCACGGATGTAATGCATGTGAATCTCGATGTGCTTGGTCCTCTGCCTTTGAACTAGATCAATTGATATCTGAATGGACCCCTGATTGTCACAAAACATGACAGTCGCAAGTGGATACTGAATAACAAACTCAAAGAGAAGCCCCTGCAACCAAACAGCCTGTGTAGATGCATTCAATGCACCTCTATACTCTACCTCTACTGTAGATAAATAAATCATGGATTACTTCCTTCTAGACCAATAGAATTCCCCTAAACCAAATATGAAAACATAACCAGAGGTGGAATTGCGGTACCATCTCTAGGCCAATCAGAATTTGTGTACCCAATCAGTGAAAGTGGGCAATCTACAACATAAAAGATACCAAAACTGGGAGTACCTTTCACATATCTAAGGATTCTCTTTGTATATTTCTAGTGAAGCTCATGAGGCTCCTGCATATATCTGGAAAAAAATCCTACTGCAAAAGAGATATTAGGTTGGGTGTGAGTAAGATACAAGAAACTCCCAACCAACTGTCCACCAAAGGTGTAGTACCCGCATCCTCAAATCTGACCCCCGAAAGAAAGGGAGATGTTGTTGGCTTGCATTCTATCATCTAAAAGAGAACAAGTAGATCTGATGCATACTTAGATTGTGCCATCTTGATCCCTGAAGTAGACTGAGAAACTTCAAGACCAATAAAGTAGTGCAACAGTCCCAATTTTGTCATGGAAAATCGATCGTGCAATGCTGATTTTGCCGAATCAATAGTTGAAATAAGGTTCCCTTTCATCAGTAAGTCATATACATAAAGTACTATCAGAAAAAGGGAATCATCATGTTGTATAAAATAAACATTCAAATCAGATTTGCAGGAAAGAATCCATCTTTTCATACCAGGCTCTAGGAGCCTGTTTTAGGCCATATAAAGATTTCTTTAATCTGCAAACGAGGGAAGAGTTATGAATGCATCTCTGTGGATGCTCCATATAGATATCCTCCTTGAGATATCCATGAAGAAATGTACTCTTCACATCCATGTGGTGAACTTCCCATCTACGAGAAGCGTCAATGGCCAAAACTAGTTGAATGGAGTCCATTTTTGCAATAGGTGCAAATGTCTCTGTGTAGTCTATGCCATGTACCTGTGAGTATCCTTTTGCGAAAAGTCGAGATTTGTACTTGCGTATATCACCATATGCATAAATATTTGTTCGATATATCCACCAGCATCGAACAAGCTTTCTTCCTTTCGGAAGTGGAACCAAGTCCCATGTGTTGTTGTCCATAAGAGTAGAGTACTCTTCATCCATGGTAGCCTCCCAAAGTGGGTTTCCATCAGCCTCAGAGTATGAATTTGGATATGAACCAAGTGACATATAGCAATGTATGGGAATAAAATGTTCTATGGCAGCCAGGGCTTGAGGAGCCCCAAAAACTGTGATCTAGTCCTTCTTGTATCCATAGGATCACCGACTAGTTCACCCGCATCTTGCAGGGTTTTCACTGCCCAAGTTGGAAACTGAGTTGGAGAAGACATGACCTGCTCCTCATCCTATGTATCAGACCTAAAAGTATTATCTGATGGATTTTCTAAAGTGCTCAAATAATTTTCTGACTCCTCCTCATCAGTGACAACAAGCGGTTCCTCGACAGGGTGTTCTGAAAAATCATGCAGTGATTCTTTTTCAAACTTCACACTTCGAGCTAGAATGAAATTTTTAGTGTGAGAGTCCAGAAATTTGTATCCTTTGACACATTTAGGATATCCAACAAATATTCATTAAACACTTTGAGGCTCCAAAGCCTTCCTCTTATCTGTCGGAATGTGAGCCCATGCTCGTGAACCAAAAATACGAAAGTGCGACACTTTCGGTTTCTTACCAGTCCAACATTCAAAAGGAGTGGTTCCCTTGAGTGATTTGTGAGGAAATTGGTTCTGAATGTATGCTTCACAATTAATAGCTTCATCCCATAGCTCGGGAGCTAATTATTTCGACTGGAACATACAATTGGCCATCTCTTAAGGACCGATTTTTCCTCTCTGCAACACCATTTCTGCAGTGGTGTATATGGCATTGTGTTGTAGTTGTATACTATTGAAGGATGTGGGAATGGGCCCATAATGTAATTGTGAATCAGATTAAGTGGTGAAGAATCTCTCTGTGCCTTCCCTTTGTCAAATTTTTTCTCTATATGCTTGCCGAGAATGCATCCTTGACATACACCGCTTGTGAATTTAATAGCTAGAAATCCTTCTACCATGTTTTCCTTGTTGAGTTGATGCAAGTACTTATAGTTTAGATGGCCAAATATTTCATGCCATAACTTGTTTATATCATTAGATTGTGACAGAAATATAGTGCTAATATATTTAGGAACAAAGTGGGAGAAGAGATACAAATGAGAACCGTGATTTTCAATTCCATGTGCAAGCTGTGAGCTTGTAGAAATGTCGGTAATCATTGCGACGTCCAGAGTGAACTCCACCTTCCTTCCAGAGATGGAATGAGTGAGATGATATATCAGGAGAATATTTTCAGACAGGGAGGGAACATGAAGCACATTTTTGAAGCATCCCCCTTCAAGATCAACAATTCCTTCTCTACACACCTTTACGGGTGTGGCATCTCCCAAGTAAATTGGGGATCTGGTGCTTTCTTCGATGGAGGAAAATTCATATTTTGATGCAACCATATGGTTTGATGCACCTGAATCAAGGATACAATATGATGGAGTGGATTTTATATCCATTAAATCATGACCATCTCGTGCTCTCCCTCCTGTTCTGTTATCATCTTTCTTCTTTGCATTTTCGAGCACCGTGAGATTGTGCTGTTGAAATTGCTTAGCCATCTCATCGATAGTCTTCCTATTGCAATTTTATTTGGGATGAAAACCTTTGGAACAGTATCTGAAAAGTGTTCTTTCCTTCTTATTATTCTTAGCCTTAGGCCCAGAAGAGTTCTCTGAAGACTGTGCGAATCTCTCCTTCTTCGATTCAGGGAATTTACCCGTTCCTTTTCCCTTGTCTTTTCCACTGCTCTTTGGAGGATCAGTAGCCGCAAGTGATAGGTTCTTAGAATGCTTTATGGAACCCATTTGGACTAACTTAGATTTCTATTGAGTCAATTATTCAATGAAATCATTCAATGGAGGCATTTTCCATTTTTCCTGAGTCAATTTAGATGCTTGAAAAGACGACACAAATACAAAATATTTAGGGCCTAGTTTCGAGAGAATTGAAAGGATGAGTTGTTCTTCCCATTTCGTGACTCCACGTGCATTAAGTTCAATGAGGAGGTATTTGAAATTGGTGAAGAATTCTTGAAGTTTTCTGAAATGAATTGGACTTAGGGATATGATTTCATTCTCCAGTTGATGCACTCTCATTGCATACTGCTTGTCGAATAGTCCTTCCAATGTGGTCCAGACCACATCGGGAGTAGTGGCTCCACTGACATGAAAGAGGAGATATTTGGAAATTGATAGGAAAATCATCCCAATTGCTTCATATAATTTATTGAAATACTTTATCTTCTCCGCTAAAGAAGTTGGTTCTTTCTCCATTCCCATTGTTATCGGGTAAAGCCCTTTACTTCGGAGGAGCAGAGAGATCTTTGTCTTCCATTCGAAGTAATTGAAAGGATTTAGAATGAGTTTTGTGGGCTGAGAAAGATGATATATTGCTTCTTGTTGCGCCTCTCGATGATCTATACCTACAAATAAAACCGTCTACAATCCACTAGATTCAATCTAGCTCTAACACCATGTAGAATTCCTGCAAAAACCCCGATTGATCTAGAATTCTAGTTAAATTGAACAAAAACAATTTGTTGGTATTCGAGAGATGAAAGAAATATTTTTCTCCATAAATCAGAGAATTATATTAATAAAAAATGAATATACATGAGAAACCATCCTCAAAAAAGAAGAGAGGAGGTGAATATATAGAATTTCCAACATAGAAATTCTAGTAAAAAAAAGCTAGAAATAGCTAAAATAGGTGTCATAAGCTAAGGGAGACCACATAGTTTGACCTAGACCACTAAATTTACATGTCACACACTCATTAATTTCCACAATAGGTAAGCGATGTGCATTATCTCACTTAAACTCACTTAACTGACAAGAGAAGCAGTTCCAACTCACTTAACTGAGTTGAAATAGTAGTTACTAATAATAGTAACGGCAAAAATCATTAATTAAGGAGTAAATCTCTCACTAAAAGAGGAGGTGTGCATTCCCCAATAATATATGAGTTTTCATGGGGGATTTGGAATAAATAAAGGATAAATCAAGAATAAATCAAGAAAAATCAAGAAAATCAAGAACTGGGAGTTGTGTCTTGATCTAAAATTAGCAGTTTTCCCTAAAATCTAAGGATGAGGCACCCTTCTTCTCTATGTGTCCAAATTAGGTGAAATAAAGTGTAAATGAATGTATTAACCAATATCTAGGAGTCTAATCTAAGTATAAACTAATGTAAGTTAGGATTATGCTCTAACAAGGTTGACCAATGTTGCACCAATCTCCACAGTGTGTGACGTGACCCTTAGTTACATCAAATCCATCCAAGCTCCACAACTCTCAACAATACAAAGACTCAAAACCTCAAAAAGACTCTCCAAAATAGACTCATCACACACAAAATCTAAGGTAGCTCATCTGCACAAAGATGATACTACCAACATACCTCAATATACCTTATGCCTCTTTTATTTATATTGAAAAATGGTTTAAAACACTTACAATATGACTCCAAAACCCTAACCCTAACCTGTTTAGGTTTGTCCACATATGCGTCGGATTTCCACAAATCTTGTCGCACACTACTTCATTTTCCATTTATCGTGATGTATTCCTTCTTTTATGGTGAGCGTTGTTTCCTTTGTTCCACTCTTCCTCTCTTTCTATGCTTAATCTAAAAAATTCCTGCTCTAACAACCCCCCAACACTAACCTATGGCTCATCCCGAGCCACGTAGACTTAGTTCACGTTTTTCAGTGCTACCTCCAGTGCATGAAACTTATTTTCCATATATGTTGTTGTTTCCTTTTCCTGTGCATTCTTTTATGCCAATGTGTCCACATCCTATGTTTTCATATGATCTTTTATCACTTCCCTTCCTTTTTCATGTGTCTGTGCTAGTCTTCCTTTTTTTGTTTGTAGTTCTTCTATCATTCTTTCAACCACTTTTTGTAATGGCTCTAATTGGGTGTTCTTTGCTTGTTTTTCTCCTTGTACTGACTTTACATCTTCCTACAGGTTTTTCATCTCTTGTGCGGCCCTTAATCTCAAGGATATGGCTATTGTCTTCTTCCTCTTCTTTAGGTTCTAAATTGCAATGTTCATTTTTTCCTCTCCCTGCTCCGGCAGCTGGATTCTCCCATCTTCTTCCAAGTTGGTCAAAATGTTCACAATTCTGTCATACAATTCCATGACTTATTTTTATTCCTTCTCTATAATATTTATATGTGCGGTAGCCTCTTGTTCTCTATGTTCCCTCAAATATAGGGGTGTGCTTGCAGTTAGTTTTTTACTAACCCTGCTATCTCCTTCTTATATCTCTCCATGGTCTGCACATTCTTTTGTATCTTTTATTATCTCATGACCTTCAGTTCCTACGTGCATTCTGGTATGCTTCTGTAAACTTATGCAAGTTTCTTCTCTAGTTTATTTCCATGTTGTTTCTCCTCCTCCTTCTGTAGTTTTATTTGTTCACAAGTTACCTATAGTATCACCTTCACCTCCCTACCGATCTCTAGGTTGGTGGCATCCACCCTAGCTCTAGACTAAACTTCCTGCATCACAGTCACCTGTAACCAATATAATTCCTTTGTGGGTATTTGTTCCAACACCAAATCTATATGTTCTATGTCTTGCACCTATTTCTGCATTGTGTTCTCATCTACATCCAAAATATCCCATGTGAACTTAAACCTGTCCTTTCTCTTTACTACTTTATGTATTGTCTCTTCCTGTTCTTTTTGGATTGGTGCTTCCTATACTTTTTCTTTATACTTCATTGTAGGATGATGTAGTGTACTTATCTAAATATTTTGTAGAATGCCATGCACTTATACTAATTTCTCCATAACTTCCTCTCTTTTTGCTTCTGCTACAAGTATTGCATTATCCCCTCTATCCTAGGCTTTGTCTACAATGAATTTTGCATTGTCTTCTGTAATAGTGAGTATTGGGAGATTCTTGTGGTACTTCATTTTCTTCCTTATTTCCCCCTCCTATGTTCTAGTCCTCTTATTGGTTGGGGTTGAGGTCTACACCTCAGTTTTATTATTTTCTATTTTCTCCTCCTATACCTGCTTCTTCTAAGAGCTATCTTCCTTTACCTGCTCTCCATATCCTTTCACTTCTTCCCTTGGCACGATTTCTTTCTTCCTTGGCTTCTTGATTTTTGTGCTACTCCCTAAGGTTTAACTATTCTCTACAACCTTCCTTGTAATTTCTACTAGAATATGGGTCTTCTTTGATGGACTTAATTATGATTGTTCATTTGGTTTTGTTCCTTTCTTATGTGTTGCTGGAAATTTCCACTACGCATGTCAGTCCTTTACTATCCATTCTACTTCCTCTTGCATTTTGAAGTACCTCATTTCGATCCACTTCTTCTTTTGATCTCTTCTATCCTAAATCCACATGTTGTGTCTTCAAGCCTTAAAATTGGCAATTCCTTCATTTTTCTTAACTACTTCGATCAATATTCTCCACACGTTAGCTGTCTTTTGCTGCATATCTTCTAGGAACATTGAAAATACATCGCAATTCACCTATTGGTTCTTAGTGTCTTTTTCCTTCAATAATGTTTTATACTGCGATGCAAAGCATTTTCCTTTCCTGTCCTGAAAGGTTTTGAATTTGGGTTCCTTCCAACCTACCAATGCTATCAATATCCACAACCAAGAATAATGGAATTTTGTCCCATTCCCCTGTGCATCCCTATAGTCTATCAAAAATTGGTTCAGTAAATAGGACACCCAGCTGAATACTATACTCTTTACACACTATGTAGATTCTACTATGACTCCTGTCGGGGCCTATTCCTTTCTACACTTCCTCAAAAGTTTGCAGGCCATGTGCTTTGAGGAAAACCTTGTTGCAAGGTCGTTGATGTCCTTTATCACTATACCCCGATTTCGTCTATTTTTCTCGAATTGCACTTTGACTTCTTCTGCAATATCCTTGTCCCTAGATTTGTTCTCTAAGTAATCCTCTAGTTTTTTGTTGTTGGTTGGAAACCCTCTGATTTTTACGATGAAGTTTACATCTATATGGGCAGGCCTTTCCATCCACAAGATACCTCCATGTACCCTTTTCATCATTTGTTTCATACACTTGCCCACGTTCTTACCACGCCCAAAATGTGGTATTTCCAACAAGTTCATAATACTTGAATTGTATAATCATGTGATCCCCTATGAGGGCTCCAAAATTGGTTTTCTTGAAGGTCCCGCCTCCTCCTTGTTTTATAAATAGATTTATTGCGCAAGGTCAGGAAAATTTGTCATGTTTGTTACATCATGATCTGCATATTTCAATTTTTCCACATCTCCTAGCATGTCCTCAACTACAACTACGGCGTCTAGCATATTAGGGATCATGATATTCATTGAGGTTTGTCTTCTTGGGGCTCCTGGTATTTTCCTTTCTCGGACCGTAGTTGGGTTTTCTTTCGCAAGTTCTTCCTCGACTTCTTATTCTTCTTTTCCCTCTATATCTAGCTAGCCTATGATATCTTTGACCAAGGATTCTTATTTTTGGGTCCCCTCACTCTATTTTTCTGTCTCCTTCACTCCTACAGAGTTTTCTAAATTAGGGTTTTCCCCGTCGTTAGGTTTTTCTAATTTTCTAGTGCTCTGATACAGTTCCAATTCTTCTGCGATAGATTTTTATTCTTCTACCCTTGTTGGATTGATGGATTCAGTATGCGGTGTTGTAACATCCTCCACCTAGAAAATATTTGTTGGTTCTGCTATTCTTTCCTTTTTCTTATCTATTTGTCGGGTCACCCTTACAAACTGTCCATGACTTCCAACTTTGGGAGATGCCATCTTCTTATTTTCATGAAAAATCTACTATAGATCTTGGATAGATTCCTCACAATCTCACACATTTTCTCACTTTGCTTGCTCTATCGCTTAGTTGCTAAAAGATCATAAGTGTTTTGAATTTTCCCAACTTTTCCTTCTTTATAGACTCTAGCATTAATGTTATGACGTGTTTGATCTTTTATGTTCATATGTTTTCTACTTTTCTGGTCATTCTTCATCTCGTCGTGCAATGTTTAATTTTCCTATGTGTAGTCTTATGAATTATATCGCACCAATTTTTTGTATGTTGCACATTGTCATTCCAAACTATATGTCTGGCACTTACTCTTCTAACTAATTCTTTTTGAATTTTTCTTTAATTTTATAATTTTTTGTTCATTTTTCTTCTTTTAACTCCTACTATTTACTTAATGTACAAGTCTACTTGTTGTGTTGCAACTACTGAGACTTAGTAGGTCGACTGTCCCTATACAATTTCAGTCAACTACCATTCACCAGTGCTTGAACTTCCTTCCCTGTTAAGTCTTATAGTTGTACATCACCTCCATTTGTGATAGACTTTATCTGATATGGCCCTAGCCAATTCATTATAAGCTTCCTTGGGTTCCTTAAATACTTACTTTCATAGAGGAGAACTAGATCTCCTTCCTTAAAATTCTTCTTTTTAATGTGTCTATCATGCCATGCTTTATACTTTACTTTTTGTACCTCTTGATGGAAGCCTACAATGATTCTATCCTCTTCTAATTCCATCAGCAAGCCAATGTTTCATGCACTACGCCCCTTTATGTCATATCTGTAATTGTTTCAATCCACAAACTTGGTATCAAATATTCTAAGGGAACTACTAGTTCCTATCCATACACCAATCTAAAGGGTGTATGTCCTATTAGCTTCTTGTAGGTAGTTTTATAAACCCAAAGTAATACTGTTACCTTCAAATATCAATCATTTATGTTCACATTACACATCTTTTTCAAGGCATTCTTGGAAATATTGTTGAAGTCTTCCACTGATCCATTTGCTTCAGTGTGATAAGGAGTTCTCTTCTAGTGATATATCTTAAACTCTTCAAGAATTGAATTAATTGTATTGTTAATGAAGTGAGTCCCCTGATCACTCATCAATATTCTTGGACATACAAACCTTGCCACTACATGTTCAAATAAAAAGAACATTGTAGTCTATGTGCTGCAATCCTTCACTGATGTTTCCTCAACCCATATGGTCAAGTATTATGTCGCTGTAATAATATATATGGCTCTTGATCTTCTTGTTGGTGGATTAATTAGAGCTACAAAGTCTACTGTCCACTTATCAAACACACTTGTAAATTTACTTGAGGTCTCAGTGGAATCTCATCCCTCATGGATGGCTTCCCAACTCTTTGACATACATCACACTTCTGATAGTATTCCTTTGAATCCTTCTGAACTATTGGCCACCATAATCCTACACGCAATACCTTCTATGCAGTACCTTTCCCTGTGTAGTTTCCTCCAACAATTTGTTCATGCACCTCTGCTAAAATGATAGGCCTTTCATGATCCATCACACATCTCCTTAAGATGTTATCTACTCCAATTTTGTATAAATTGTAAGGATCTACTCAAACAGAGCCTTAGAAAACAAAAAAAAAAAAAATTGATTAAAGAAATGTTATCCTAACATTTTCACAATTTCATAACCAACATATAACCATTCATCTTAAATAAAATTTATGAACAGATCATAATAAGCTTACGTAACAACCACATAAAACTACATATTCATGAGAATACATAAATAAAAATACCTCTTTCTGATCCTAAAATCCTGATTTCTGGTTGTCCTCTATGTTGATCTGCCCAAAACCGAATCTTCCTCCCTGCCAGCTAGGAACAAAGCCTGTCCATCTCCCTAGCTCCAGGATTCCGTGAGGATTCCTGGCCCCTGAGCCCAAAACTCCCAACAACCTCATGCCCCCTGTAACATTTCACCCAACCTTCAAACTAGAAAATATCCTCAGCAAAAAATACAGTCCTTCTCCTGCAATAATGCTCCTCTCCCCGAATTTTTCATAATCCTATCCCAAAGGCCTCTACCCCCTCATATCCTTTCCCATTCACCGCCTCCTCCTTCATTTAATGCCACCCACCTTATCCCTCCATTTAATGCTTCATCCCCCTACATACTTAAAGTTTTATGATAAATAAATAAAAATTATTAAGCTCTTAATTCATTACCCAAACCTTTAATGAGTTAATTAATTAATCAATAGATATAAACAATTATTAACTAATTAATATTATTAATAAATAATCATTGTTTAACTAAAACATATTAGGACAGTTAATCATCTAATTAATTATACTTGATAAACCTTAAGCAATCATTTAACTAGGGTTGTTACATACACCCACCCTTTAGGAAAATTTGTCCCGAAGTTAAAGTACTCTATGATACAAGGGAAAAGAAACATGGTCCACACATTCATAACAAATAACCTTCATTATTAGTAAGTAATCCAAGAAACTCATTCATAGTAGTGTACATGTGCAATAAATGCATGTGTAGCTAGTACATACAAGTCTTGTTCATGTACTAATATCAATAACTATCATCTCTATAGTAATTTCCTCATGCATCCAATCCATTCAGGAAGACTATTCATTTTATGAAAGACAATAAACGAATCAAATGGTTGTGAGATCCTTTAATTTCAATTATCTAGCTCAACAACGTTATTTAGACAATTGTAATTTAGTTACATAATTATGAATATTCATATATATAAACATTTTCTTTTCAGAAGGAAAAACAATAAATTCCACCATACGACAAATATCCATACACTCTCAACAATTTCTACTCATCCTTCCTCCCTAACTTACTTCCATATTCCATTCCTATCCTTCCTCTGCTGGACTATCTTGGAGCATCAACTATATTGACCTAACTCTAAATAGAACCCATAAGAGGAAGTGTCACTACCTTGACCAAGCTTCCCCAGCAGGAAACTGACAGTCATCATCACACGTCTAGGGGAGTGTGAGATAACATCATCCTCCCATGACTTCATGTTTCAGAGGATACATGGTGGGAAATGCCTCCACCCCTCCTAATCATAACTAGGGTCCACACCCTACATTGGAATTTATAGTGGCACCATGTTGCTGGGAGTTTTGTCATCGTCTATTCAGTTTTGGGTAGTCTCACCACCTGAAATCTTGCATTGGTCCACATATCATAACAATACATTAAAGAAAATATAATTTCACATACAAAGATTCATACCATATTGTTTCTCGACCAATGGTCATGACATCCATTTTCATCATCATTATCCCTTGGCTATTTCATAGTCCATAACCCGCAGATTAGTCTGTAACACAAACTCATACATTTCTATACATTATCATCTTGTAATTGCATATAACCATAATTTTAATTCGGTATCCACGTACCAACAACTTAGCATCAAAGTTTTCAAGTTAGAAATAGATCTCATAATATCCC
>SNQJ01S0005224.1:61653-80387 GCA_010110895.2 Picea sitchensis
TCAATTTTGACACCCATTCATAAAATTATCATTTACAAAATAGATTGCATCATATCCAACATCATTCTAATAGCATTTAAATCTTCATAGGATTCTCATTCACACAATATGTCGCATCATATCCATGATTATCCATAACAATTAGACATTTAGAGAATTTACATTCACATAGTAGATCGCATCATATCCATCATCATCAATAATATTTAAACATTCATAAAATTTACATTCTCACAATATATCACATCATATCCATCATTATCCAAATATATTTAAACATTCATAAAATTTATATGTCTAAAAGTTCAAAGTGTATCATTTAATAGTTTCACTTGTGAATAGAAAATAAAAGTGTGTAGGCCTTAGATAATCTTGTTTTCTAAGTAAAAAGGTGGTGTTACATACACCCCACCTTCAAGAAACATATTCTCGAGGTGGTCAAAAAAGTGAGGGATAGTCTCGTCGTAGTGTCTCGACATCTTTCCAAGTATCAGATCCTGGACTATACTTGTCCCATTGGAACTTAACTTGGTCTACTAGACGGTTCCTGAGCTGTTGGACTCTACGGTCCAATATGCATAATGGTTATACCGTGAGAGTTTCCACGTCTGATACCTAAAATTCCTTCCAATTTATTTTATGTGATTCATCAGAAAAATAATGATGTAAAACAAATACATGAAAAACATTATGAGTTTTATGCAAGTGGGGTGGCAGTACTAGACGATAGGCAACGGGTCCAATTTTCTCTTGGATTCTGAATGGTCCTATAAATCAAGGTGACAAATTTGTCCCCTTCCTGAACCATATGGTACTCTTATTAGGCCTAATATGAATGAAAACCTGATCTCCCACTTTATAAGTTCAATCAGTCCTGTGTGCATCCGCATAACTTTTTTGTCTATCTTGTGCTTCCTTTAGTCTCTACCTAATATGAATCACCTGTTCCTCCATCTCTTGAATCAATTCTGGCGCAACTATTACTCAATCTTCTAATCTATCCCAACTCAACGACGTTATGCATGGCCTTCCATACAGAGCTTCGTAGGGTGGCATTTCAATGGAGCTATGAAAACTGTTATTGTAGGCAAACTCTACCAAAGGTAGGTACTTCTCCCACTGGGTTTGATTATCCATGGCATACATCCTAAGCATGTCCTCCCTGAATTGATTTACCCTCTCGGTTTGCCCATCTGTTTCAGGATGACAAGTTGTGCTTGAGTTCAACTGAGTCCCCAATGCTGACTGCAAACTTGTCCAAAACCTAGATGTGAATCTGGAGTCCCTATCTGAAATGATCTTCTTAGGTATCCTATGCAAACAGATAACCTCACTTATAAACACACGTGCAACATCAGTGACATCATAAGTGTCTCTAACCGGAAAAAATGAACACTCTTGGTTAACTTATCCACTATCACAAGAATGGCATTGTGTCTATGAGATGTGAGTGGAAATCCCACAACAAAATACATATAAATCACTTCCCACTTGGACATAGGAACATCATGTGGTTGTAGGAGGCCTGTCGGGTGATGGTGGTCGACTTTCACTTGTTGACATTCTAGGCACTTGGTGACAAAATGGACTGCATCGTGCTTCATGCCTTCCTAGAAGAAAAGGTTCCTCATGTATAGCTCCTCGTGTTTCTTCAAATTCCTTGATGCATAAGCTATCACTCCTCCATCCTACATTAGCATGGCCCCCAACCCTTTCTTTGAGGCGTCCATGCAGACTGTGAAGTCCTTTTCCATATCCGACACTCATAGAATTGGCACACTAGTTAGTAACCTCTTAATCTCAATGAATGCACTATCACATTCTTTTGTCCATTCATACCTGACCCCCTTGCACTGCAAAGTGGTGATGGGTTTCGCTATTTTTGAGAATCCTTCCACAAATCTCCGATAATAACCTACTATCCCTATGAAGCTTCACACCTCATGGGCATTTTTTGGCACTCGCCACTCCCTAATGGCCTTTACCTTTTCTAGGTCCATAGAGATTCCTTCACCGGAAATGATATGACCTAAATAGTGGATATCTTTCTAAAAGAAGGAACACTTCAACAAATTCCCATACAATTTGTTCTCTCTAAGGCAGGACAACACCACTCGTAAGTGTTCCTCATGCTCTCTTTCATTTTTTAAATAGATGAGGATGTCATCTAGAAAGAATTGTCCAAAATAGTCTAGGTACTTCTGAAATACGCCATTCATGAAGCTCATGAATACTACTAGCACATTGGTCAATATGAAAGGTACTACGACAAACTCATAATGCCCAAACCGAGTTCAAAAGGCAGTTTTTGGGATATTGCCTTCCTTAATCCTTTACTGATGATACCCTGATCACAAATCGATCTTTGAGAATACCGTTGCTCCTTTCATATGATTGAAGAGGTCATCTATTCATGGCATTGGGTACCTATTTTTCACTATAGCACGATTCAAGTCCTTGTAATCTATACACAATCGTAAGGAACCATCCTTCTTCTTTACAAAAATTAGTGGTGCACCCCAAGGTGAGACACTCGGCCTAATTAGCCCTAAGTCTAGTAACTATTTCAACTACATTTTCAACTCACAAAGTTCTGATGATGTCATCTGATACAGAGTCTTGGAAATTGGTTCTGCACCAGGTTTTAGCTCAATAGTAAAATCGAGCTCCCTCTTAGGAGGTAACCTTGGTAACTCGTCTAGAAAAACATCTTTAAATTCTGACAATACTGGGTACTTATCCAATTAGGGTCCCTTCCTTTCATTCACTTCTTCCACTACATATAGTCAACACCCTTGCCTCAAGCATCACTTAACCTTCATAGTTGAGATAAAGCGTAATGACACCTTTCTCTGTACACCATGGATATCTACTGGTCTTCCTTCATCATCGATACAAAGCACCCTTTTTGTGAAACAATATACCAAATCTTGATGAGCTTCTAACCAATCCATTCCAATGATTAGGTCATATGCCTCGAGAGAAGTAACGTATACCTTCAACCTGGTAGTACACACTCCCAGATCTACTATATAATTATCAACGCTAGGTCCTACCGCTTGTTTTTCCCTCAAAGCCATCTCGATTTGTTTAAAGTCATCATACTCGTAGGCTGCCAACCCACTCTTTTCTAATGCTGAAGGTGAAATGAAACTATCTGTAGCACCATAATCAAATAAAATCTTTACATTGATATGATTTAGCATACATGATGACTCCACCACGGTGGATTGATGTTCTTCCCGACGATTATTAACCATTGCGTAAATTTGGTGGCTTCTACTTGCTCTTCACATTTAGGCCTTTCCTTCTCTATGCACAAATCCTAATAGTAACTCTGGGTAGTCACACTGGTAATGGGGTCCTCCACATCCCCAACAGGGAACATGAGATTGAATCTGCGCACTATTATGTGACTATCTCTTAAATGAGTTCCTTCCCCTGGAACCCCTGCCCCTAGTAGTTGCTCCTTAAGATGGTTGTGGACCTGCCTGTGTTGTTGGTTATGAACGAGATGTTGCACTTGCTGCCATTGAAATCCCTATGGATACTATCCTTGGTGCGACTTTTTTACCATATGCAGGTGGCCTTGAGCCCCCTCCCCTGGGAAATGTCTTAGGGGCCTTCCCTATGAATCCAGGATGATGCGGAAAGGTCAGTCTTGTACCTCTGGTTAAGTTCATGTGTTCCTCCACATAATGCGCATTTTTCACAGCTTTCGCTACTGAAGACAGTTTCCACATCCACACCATAGACCTTATCATAGGGTTCAACCCAGATACAAAGCATTCTACCTATCGTTGGTCATTATCCATATATGAAACATATTTGACCAATTCCATAAACCTAATCTCATATTCTTCTACGGTTCTGTTTCCCTGTACTAAGGCATGCAACACTCCTACCTATTGTTCCTCATAGTAAGCTAGCAGATATTTCCTTCAGAACCTCTCCTCAAAAAATTCCCAAGAAACGGTGTTCGGGGTGAGATGAAGTTGCCTTTCCAGGTTGCCCCACCAGTTCAAGGCACTATCTCTCAACTGAAAAATCGTTATCTTTTCCTTTGAGGTGGATGCATAGTCCCTTAAGGAAAAACACCTTGTCATGCCTTCCAAACATGCTTCTACACGTTCACTGGTGCAACCCTTGAAAAACTCTGAAAGTTTTATCTTTTGCAGTTCTCTAGTGATGTATTCAAGTGGAGGTCCTCCCCCTGAATCCCTCGACGCTTCTGGATTACTCATTCCAGATGGTGGGGGCTCCACTTCGATCCCTTTTGGTTGACGCCCCTTTAAAGTCTCATTTATGGCCTCCAAAGATCGCAGTATGAGAGCTAGTTCAGGCGATGGTGGTGGCGGTGCTGGCGGTCCCTGTGACGATGCCCCTCTTCCTCGATTCCCTCGAGTCCTAACCATCCTGTATGATTTAACCTTCATCAACCAAAGTTGTCAGGGTGAGTTCAAGGACATTTCACATTTGTGCAACTTAACTAGCAAATAGGGTTAGGCATAAGTTTTTTTTTTACTTGTCTATAAACAAACATTACTCTCTTTAGGGGAGGTGCCTAGGTTAGGGTTAAAGCATCTAAGATTTATTTCTTCACCTAAGAAAACTACTAACTTCATCTCCCGGTAGCTACGCTAGCTTTATGCCATACTCGCCAATTCCTCTAGCTTACTTTCCTAGCGTGCATGGAACCCCCTCCCTCTTACCTTGGTCTAAGTTGTTAAACTTTTTGTCTAAAACTAATCTAGGTGATTTTCAACCTAAGGTTATTAACTCATTATAAACCTGTAGTAATTTATAATTTATTTTATTTATTTATTTTTAAACCTATATATATTATTTATTTATTTATTTATTTATTTATATTTAAGTCTAAATATAATTTAAATTAGTTTAATATATAATAATAATTTGAATCTCATGTAATCTTGACAATTCCAAATATGTAACCTGGCTTAACATGTTGGGTTAGACCAACCTCTTTAACAATGTAAATTCAATTCATCTCCGAAAAACAATGTTACATAATGTGAAAACTATAGATTGGAGTAACGTCTTTGCAATAAAACACTCTTTCCAGTTGAAAATAGCAAAGACTATAATCCTTTGAAATTAAAGTGCAGCAAGGAAATAAACTCACTCATGACATCATTAACACAAATAACTAAGTGCAATGGACAAGACAAAAAAAACTTATGAAACAATTTCTTGGTTACTGATTTAAATCTGCTTCATAATTTTCAAATTTTCCATTATTGGTCAGTTGTACTAATATTAAATAAATGGGGAAACAAAAGAAAGACAACAAGAAAAGAAAACAAATTTTCTACAAACTATCCTAGCTAATTATCGCATAACCTCCGGATATCGCTCCCTTATGTTTACTAATTGAGATAATCAAAATATATAATAGTATCTCTAGTTATTGCATAAAAGCTCTAGAAAGTACTCTGACAGCTAATTGATGTAAAACTTAAAGCATAGACCTAAGTTGTTCAATATAATTAAGGGAAAAACATCAATCCCTGAGCTTCGACATGAAAACTAGATTAATTTAAACTAACAGTTTGTCTCTGAAACCTACCCTTACACAACCTACAAAGAGTCTCTTAAAGGTAAATCTTTTTTTTTTATAAAAACATTAAATTATGTACATATATATTTAAATAATAATAAAAAAATAAAATTAAATAAAAGAAATTAAATATAAAAGAAATTAAAATAAAATAAATTACATAAAATTAAAACCAATAAATAAAAAAAATAAATTAAAATCCAAATGACATCGTGGGTCCTCTCATGAGGCCCACGTGCCCCTCTCTCCTGCTCTTAATTCTCAAATCCTATACCTAACGTTAGCACACTCCCTACCTGTTCTGCCGCCTCTCCCTTTTATAACAGTGGCCAAGGTTTTCTTCTCCCTAACTCTGCAAATGCAGGCTCCTCCCTTGGTGGTTCGATGCTCGACTCTGAGCGTTGGTGCATGGTATCATGATATCCCTCCTCCATGTGACTTGATACCTGGTGCATGGGCTCTCGGTCTCGGTTG
Source organism: Picea sitchensis (assembly GCA_010110895.2). Classification (NCBI taxonomy): domain Eukaryota; kingdom Viridiplantae; phylum Streptophyta; class Pinopsida; order Pinales; family Pinaceae; genus Picea; species Picea sitchensis. Next base: position 67,709 of record SNQJ01S0005224.1, read on the forward strand.
ACGAAGCGAGCCCACTCGTGCTTGGCCCCTGGTGCGCAGGGCTTTGAGAGATTTGTGGTTGCTGGCTTTGGGCACTAGACTGTGTGTTGGTGCTGGCCGCGTTGAGAACATATGGACTTCTCCTTGGTGGCTTGGTTTGGTGCTTGTGCACTGTCTTTGTGCTAGTGCTGGCGCGTTGGTAGTCCAGCCTTTCCACCACTTTAAATTTGGTGGTTGGTGCACTTGGGAACTAGCTTGTATGTTGTTTCTTTGGTAACTAACTTGTTATGTTGATGGTTGCAGGTGCACGGCCTGGTGCATGCGTAGTGCGCTATAGCACTAATCGTGGGATCGTTCATGGTGCCTTAGCATTGAGTTGGAGTCTTGTCTTGCAACAATTTCATGAGACAGATAAATATTCTCGAATAAGAATACTATCGCGCAGGAAAGGTTAAGCTTTAGCTACTGGTACTCACGCGAGCCAGTAAGAGGAGAATCCTCCTCGTCCTATCACAATTCATAATCGAGTTCGCTAAAGAGAGGCCTTAGTGTTACGGAGAGGTTTTCCATACGGCCATGAGTCATAGGTTCCTGCACTTTAACAGGCCTGCAACCATCTTCTCCATATTTTGATGGAATATTCGAACTGATATAACTAAGAACACCTATTCTCAGGCACTCTGGCTCATTCAGCCTGCAACCACGGTGTTCTCCTCCACTTCTCCTCCTCTTCAGCAATTACAACTATGGAGGTCCCTTCGAAATCTTCTCTAGGAGAGAATGAAAAAATGAGAATCAGTGGCTCATCGTCGTCCCCTTCTATGTCTTCTAGGACATGTGACTTGTTGCCAACAGTCCTTGGTGTAGCTCTCGGTTGGGTGCTAAGTGAAAACACATTTTTTTTTTTTATCCTTAAATTTTTTTTTTTGTTGTTTTTATATTTATTTAAAATGAGACATGTGGAATAGAAATGGCTTGGCGCTGTGCTTGGCTTTGATGACTTGTGTAATTGGTGTTTGGCATATGTTTAATGTCATATGGCTTAGGTTACTTGTGCGCATACATCACCATTTTGTTTTCATTATTTATATTTATATGTATATTTTTTTTTATATAGTTTAAATAAATATATTTTATATATGTCTATTTATATACAATCATTTATACCTTTGTTTATAAGTTCAAGGGCATAGCATAATTATTTGGGGAAGCATTATGTATAAATATATATATAGATTTGCATATATACTAAAAAAAACAATTGTGTGCTTGGCTTGTAGGTTAGGTGGAGTTGGAGCTTAGAGATCAGATTTATACCTAATTAAAGGGTTGCAGGGTCCCTTTTTACCAGGGTTGTTGTTTTCAATATATAATTACCCTATACAGTTTATTCATGGTCTCAATATAACTTTTTTTTTAGGGTTTTTTTTTTTTAAATTCAGGGTTGGAACAGTTCCATTCTTGAACTTTCCCTTATACACACGGGTAGGTGGGTAGGCCCTAGTTCAAGTTTTTAAACTAGGGCTCTAATACCATGTGTAAGGATCTACTCAAACATATTCTTATAAAACAAAACAAAAAAATTGATTAAAGAAATGCTATCCTAACATTTTCACAATTTCATAACCAACATATAACCATTCAACTTAAATAAAATTTATGAACAGATCATAATAAGATTACATAACAACCACATAACACTACATATTCATGAGAATACATAAATAAAAATACCTATCTCTGATGCTGAATTCCCGATTTCTGGTTGTCCTCTATGTTGCTCTACCCAAAACCGAATCTTCCTCCCTGCCATCTAGGAACAGAGCCTATCCAGCTCCCTAGCTCTAGGATTCCGTGAGGATTCCTGGCCCCCAAGCCCAAAACTCCCAGCAACCTAGTTCCCCCTGTAACAATTCACCCAATCTTCGAACCAAAAAATATCCTCAGCAGAAAATGCAATCCTTCTCCTGCAATAATGCTCCTCTCCCCCAATTTTTCATAATCCTATCCCGAAGGCCTCTACCCCCTCATATCCTTTCCCATTCACCACCTCCTCCTTTATTTAATTCCACCCACCTTATCCCTCCATTTACTACCTTATCCCTCCATTTAATGCTTCATCCCCCTGCATACGTAAAGTTTTATGATAAATAAATAAAAAATATTAAGCTCTTAATTCATTACCCAAACCTTTAATGAGTTAATTAATTAATCAACAGATATAAACAATTAATAAATAATTAATTAATATTATTAATAAATAGTCATTGTTTAACTAAAATATATTAGGACAATTAATTGTTTAATTAATTATACCTGATAAACCTTAAGCAATCATTTAACTAGGGTTGTTACATACACCCACCCTTCAGGAAACTTCGTCCCGAAGTTAAAGTATTCTATGAAACAAGGGAAAAGAAACATGGTCCACACATTCATAACAAATAACCGTCGNTTCATTACCCAAACCTTTAATGAGTTAATTAATTAATCAACAGATATAAACAATTAATAATTAATTAATTAATTAATTAATATTATTAATAAATAATCATTGTTTAACTAAAACATATTAGGATAGTTAATTATCTAATTAATTATACTTGATAAACCTTAAGCAATCACTTAACTAGGGTTGTTACATAAATGACCTGTAATCAATTGATAGTCTACAACTTTGACCACCAATTTTTTCTTCAGCATGGTAGTAAATTCTCCTTCTGCAAAGCATGTACTCAAAAACTCAGTAATGTTAGCAAAATACCAATCATCTATCTGTACTGAAAATAATTGGGCATCTCGAAAGTTGTCTTCCAAGTTACTCGGTTGTTCTTCGTTAGTTATCCTGGATAAGTGATATGGTCCTGCATTCAATATTAGAGGCTTCACCACAACTTCAAAATCAAATTTGTGGAACAAAAGTAGCCATCTTCATATCCTTCCCCCCAACACTGGTTTATTGACTAAGTATCTCAAAGATGAATGATTTGTAAACATCTTGAATTGTTTCCCTAATAAGTAATGTATGTATTTATTCAAAGCATACACCATAGCTAATCCTTCCCTTTGTGTAGTTTTATAGTTATGTTCAGAATATGATAAATGTCTTACTAAAAATGCAAAAGGGTGATCTATATCACCTTCTCCCAGTTTTGTCAATGTTACTCCTAATGATATTACAGATGCATCCACATGCATATGAAATCCTTTTTCCCGTCTATAAATACTAAAATCAGTGCATTAACCATTTTCTCCTTCAAAATATCCAAACTCTCATGGAATTCATCATTCCACTGATAATTAGTGTGCTTCTTCAACAACTTCTCCATTTGTGCATTAATCTATGCATATCGTCTTAAAAAATTCCTGTAGTACCCTGTATGGCCCAATTTACTATTCAACTAGCGCACTGACTTTGGTGGTGGTAAGTTAACTATGAAAACAATTTTAGCAGGATCAACCAATAGATCATGTTTACACACCACATGTCCTAAAAAAATACCAAAAGGTGCGTTGAAAATACACTTCTTGATATTCAATGATATATGACACTGTCTACACCTATCCAACATTAGTTTCAATACTTCAACGTGATCCTTCAAAAAAATGAACACTATCCAATAATCCAAGTAAACTTCTGGAAACTTGTGAATAACGTCCTTAAAGGCTGATACTACTACTCTTGAAAAAATGATTGGTGCATTCTTCAATCCAAATGGCATAACTGTATACTGAAATGATCCCCACTCTCTAGAAAATGTAGTCGTGTGTCTATCTTCTGGTGAAATCCTTATCTGATTATATCTTGAGAATCCATATGTGAATGAATAATCTTCTTGGCCGCCTACATTCTCCATAAATTCATCTATAAATGGGGTAGGAAAAGGATCATGTAGGAAAACATCATTCAATTTTCTCAAATCTACAAAAATCCTAATCCCTCCTTGCTTATTTTCCTACACCACCATAAGACTGATCCATTCTGACTCTTCTGCAAGTTCTATGACACCAACTTCTAGAATCTTTTCAATTTCTACCTTCACCTTCTCTTTGTATACTGGGTTCAATTTGTAAGGTCTATGTATGATAGGTCTAGCTTTTGTATTCAAAGGGATCATCATATATCCTAGATCTCCTTCTAATCCATTCATCTCTGAGAATGTTGTTTGGAATAATTCATTGTATTCGTGCAATAATTCTATGATCCTTTCTACTATCTTATTATTACAATAGTCTCCAATACTTGCCATTTTTGGGTTTTCTATAGTTCCAATGTTTACCTGCTTAATCTTTAATGTCACAACATAATATTCTATATCTATCGTGGGACCTTCTACTTCCATTTCAAATTCCACTTCTTGGATCTATATATTGTGCGGGTTATCTTATGCTGGATCTTCTTCTTCTGCAACATCATAATAGGGTAATAGTTGTCGAACAGTCTGTCTATGCTGGTTTTGATATACTAGGATTATTTCAACTTCTGGTTCTTCAAATATTCTATCTCTTACCACCCTCAACACTGTATATATCTCTGGACTATCATTCTCAAAGGAAAATGTGACTATAAAATTTTGTTGTATTTCTTCCTAGTTCACAGTTTCTCTGTGTTGTTCCTATTTTGTGTACCAGTTCCTTGGAATGCCTTCTAGTGTGTGAATAAAATGGTGTTTCCATTATTCTAGTGGTACTAACCTCCATTGAACTATTCATGTATCTACATGTTCTTGAGGTTTTCCAAATCCCTCATATTTCGCCTCATATCTATGCTCCTGTTCTGCATTGAATCTGATGCGCAATAACCTTTTTCACTGAAACTAATTGTTGATCTTCTCCTTGTGTGGACCCCACCATATTGTAGGTGTGGCTTTCAAAGCAATATCTAATGCTGAGAATCTTTGATTTTTCATACTCTCTACCTCAAAATTCATTAAAAATTCTTCTAAGTTATTCAAACCATAAAAAGTAGGAGGCTCTCTTACCTCTGTACCAACCCATCTCAGTGCACGCGTCATTCTAGAACAAATTCTAGTAGATAATTCATGTCTTCGTTGATACCAGTTCTCCAGTCCTATTTCATATTATGAAGAAAAATAACTAATACTCCTCCAATTCAGCATGCCATCTACAGTTGGGTTAATATAATCTTCTTCGTGTGTGGTATTTTTGTATAACTAATTCACATATTTTGTAAGAATATTGTCTATTGCAGGTTCCACATACCTTCCTCCTTATGAGGGATCTAATGGCACAATAAATCTCTATTATCCCAATTCAAGGATCATATTTCTTTTCATCAAGTTGATAATAGTCTGGTTATCAAAAGATCAATCCATACCCAACAAATATGGATATGACGAAGTATTATCTACTATGTATATGACCTTGGAGTTTTACATGGTGGACACACCATCTAGATATATAGAAATCCCCTTCAACCTACCAATTGGAACCACTCTGTGCTGATTTTCCAATTTCAACTGAATAGGTGAATACCCGAGTTGTGTTTCTCCCATAGCTTCGCAAGTCTTCATTGGCAAAACATTGTCTTCAGACCCTAAGTCTAGTATGATATCCCCCATATTGAAGTATCCTATGTTGGCATTCAATCTGAATTCCCTACTTATTCTTCTCTTCTTACGGACTTGATTTACTCTTTTTACCACTTCTTCCCCAGAATTACACTTTTCTAACAAATTATGCAGTACTTGTAAGGGATTTTTATCATTCAACAATTTTACACATGATCCCAAAATTTTTCTTAAGTCACTTACTTGATATGAAGGATTCTGTTTGTTAGTATGATAAAATAATGGAGGCATGTCATACACTAGTATCTCATCGTCTGGATTCTTTCTTGAAGTAGACGCAATATTTTCTTTCAAAATCTCATTTCACCTTCTTGGATTATCTCTTTTTCTTTACGTGCATCAAAATTTTGTTCAGGCATGATGTTCTTCCTTTCCCACTAGTATTGGTCTTGATCCTTCTTTGCTGCATCTTCTCCTATCTTACCTCCACCTCTAGTAACATTGTTAATCTTCTTATCATCCTCTTCTCTGTTTTCCACAACAATCCATTGTATGTTTTGATTACTCTGGTTCCTTTTGTCCTATATTTTTATCAAAAAGTGTTGGACAGTCTTACGTGTCATGGCCTTCTGTGTGGAAATACATACATGTCACAGGTGTTTGTGGGAAGTCTCTTGAATAAATCCCTAGTTTCCTATAGTTATGAAAAACAATTGGCCCTCGTCCTCCTCCAAAGCCTCTTCCTCCATGACCTCCTCCTCTAAATCCTCCTTTGTTTCCTTGATTATCTCCGTGTGGTGTGTTATACTGAGGTCCCGGATTATAATAAAATTGCACATTATTATATTGTGGTGGTGTTGTGCAGGATTATACTAATGTTTCCCTTGAAGCTGTTGCACATTATACTGTGGTTGTGTTGCCAACTATTACGCGGGATTATATTGTGGTTGTTTCACATTTTAATACTATGGTTGTTGTGCATGTTGTATTTTAACATGTTTGGCCTTCACCATGTATGTATTTTCAATCCTTTCTTTCATCATCTCCAAGGTTCTACAGTCCTTGTCTTCATGTGCAACTGACTTACAAAAATTACAAAATGTACTCTTCGATATTTTTTGATATTTCTGCATAAGGGGGGAATGATAGGGATCATGCCCATGTGTTTTTCCAATATCACACCATGGTCCTCCTAAAGCTAAAGGGTTTGTCATACCCACTCCAATATACTGTGCAAATAACTAACACTCATTCTTGTGATGGCCTTCTGCCCTACACATTGTACACTAGATATCTTCTCTTTTCTCCTTTCGTTTATTCTAATTCAACTGGAATGTTAATTTCTTCAAATATTTATTCATCTCTTCCACAATTGGATCTGTATGCTTGTACTGATTTTCTTCTAGGTGTAAGGTTTCCTGTAGAGCCTCAACTTGACTTTGGAATTTTTGTTATCACAAAGGATACTAGAGGTGTAGAAACAAAGAATTAGCAAACACATTTTTATGTTGTGTATCAGTAATACTATAGTTTAACTTACCTTTTAGCCTCTTAAAATTTTGGTCCACTTCCCAGACCGATTCTCTTTGCTTCTTCTCAATATCTATCATTTCATTCATAAACTGGTCTTCTGATCTTGGTTTCTGAAATTCATTTATTACCTGCCTCTTCGCATATGCTATAGTTGTAGGCATTCTAGTTGGATTATTTGTTGCAAGGCCCATGTACCAGTCTAATGTGTGGTCTCTGAATGTGATTCTCAATTATACAGCCTTTTTATCCTCGTCTGTAATCTGCTTCACTACCCATATATTCTCACAAATAAATAAATTATTTTATGGGTCATCTAACCCGTCCCCTCAAAACTATGATAACCCGTCCCCTCATTTTGAAATTTGTTGAACTACCACCTCCACTCGGTGTAGATACTTTATTGCTACTTGTTGAACTTACACCTATGATACTGGACCCACATCCTATAAAAATTATTCTACCACTAATCACTTGTTGGTTAATTGGTTTTTCTTCTTCAATTGTCTTAGTCTCACATGGGGTTGTGGGTTCCACACTAATCCAGATCGGGAATAAAGAGCCTTCTTCTTCACTGAACCAAAGAACTATGATTTTCCTCTCATATGTGGAGTGCAAGATATCCTCAATCATTCCCATGGAACATATATCCTCTATCTCTTCCTCATTTTTGTCCAAGCCCTCTCGATTGGCTACTTATATCTTCCTTTTATTCATCCTATACTCGTAGGGTTGTCTGCTACATGTCACACCTTCTTTTCTTATGATTTCCCTGGTCCGATCATAATCCATCATGATGGGTTCCATTGCTTCCTCCTTCTGGATACTCTCCATAGCCTTATCCATTTCTCATATCTTCCTTAGTGCTTCCCCCAACTCCCTCATGCACGTAGAGTGATCTATCTATCTCATTCCATGGTCATCACACATTTATCATGTAATAAGATCTTAATCGATGTGTAGAGTGACCTATTTTACCTCTCTCTGGGTCCTCTCAAGAAATCATGCTATGCATCAATATATGACTTCATTGTATCTAATGCAAACTTAGTGATAAACCCCGTAGTAATACTGTCTAACCAGAAATCCACTATGCACGTGAATTTTTTATTAACCCTTTCCATTCGAGCAATATTTTTAGCAATCCAATATACTAGCCTAATATGATTAGTCAGATGAGTATCCTTCAACCTCAATAAACACTCTTGTAATAACTATGGAAAATAAGAGAAATATGCTTCATGCAAATCAGTAAACACATACCTCTACAAGCATTAGCACGATGTGTACTTGGAACCCTTATTATCTTTCTGCGCAAACTTCAACTGCTTTGTCTCTAACCATATTTCAATATCTTGCTTCGTATGATTCTATGGCCTAAACATCCCTTTATACCACTACATCTTCTTCACCAAATCCCTTCAAGATTTTCCTTCTAAGTTCCAATCGACAATGGAACCATTTGTTAGATGTATGGGTTGACTCGAGTTCTACCTTAGTTCCCCAACAAAACCCTTTTCACCATCAACCCTTTTGGTAAACTAGAAAGCTACACTGTGCACAAAGTGAAAAACAAAATATCACCCAATATGGTTTATAGGTAATTGTAGGACAGATGTGTATGTAGTCATGGAAGGGATTGGGGTTATTATTCTTACTTCTATTTTTACTTTAACATGCATTATATTATACCATTCATCCGATATACTATTTCATTCATTCTGCATACATATTCGAGTGCATGATGCAATTAAAATAATTCATTCATCTAACCATTTAACCATAACAACATAAAAAAAAAGACATTCAGATACATTGCAACACAATGTTTTACTGTGGTTCACCCACCCTTGGGGCTACATCCATAAAGATCTTCTTTTTATTTGTTCTTCTTCATAAAAATAACATTTTGCACATTACATCAATGAATAGTAATGAGGTCGAAAAAAGTCACACCAATCTCCATAGATTGTGACCTGGTGCTCATTTACATCAACTCCATCCAAGCTCCACAGCTCTCAACAATACAAAGACTCAAAACTCCAAAAAGACTCTCCAAAATAGACTCGCCGCACACAAAATCTAAGGTAGCTCATGCGCACAAAGATGATACTACCAATATATCTCAATCGAACTTATAACTCTTCTATTTATACTACAAAATGGGTTTAAACCCTTACAATATGACTCCAAAACCCTAACTCTAACATGGCTAGTTTTTCCACATATGCGTCGGATTTCCAAAAATCTTGTGGCGTGTTTCTTCCTTTTCCCTTTTTCGCACTAGTATTCCTTATTTTTTGGTGTGTGTTGTTACCTTTTGCCCACCATGCCTCTCTTTCTATGCTTGATTCCAAAAATGCCTGCTCTAACACCTCCAGAAATAGAAAAATCAACAAATACAAACTCAACAAAATACCCAGAAATTCCTCTACCTGTGAATATGTTGTAGCTACGACCTGTACACTTGTTGACTTGAGTAGTATGAACTTGTTGTACATTCCCAAGTCTCATAGGTGCATCCTGAAACCCTTCAGAAAATCACATGTGCAGATATCCTTTTTTAGCTCACATGTGCAACCTTTCCATACCACACGTGTAGTTGGATTTCGTACTATTTTTCTTCACAAGTGAGGACCATACATTCCTCTCACATGTGCAACTTGTCTCACACATGTGGTTATACCTTTGTCTGACATGTGTGTACCTGCTCCTCTCTCTTCCTCACACATGTGAATGAAAATCAAAAGCCTTCCATGGCAAAAAACATAAATAGAAAATCACCAGGAACCCTAGGCTATATTTCCTCACATTTGTAGAATTTCACTTGCTGAAATTTCCAAGATCCTAGCACAAGTGCACTCTCACTTATGCTAAAACCATAATGAAAAAATCAGATTTTTCACAATCTTTTCCCTCCTTATATACAAGTCTTATGAGTGAGTTTAGGAATGACTTATAAACTCAACAATTAATTAGAATATTTTAATCTTCTTTGTGGGTGTGAAACCCCAACACAAACCCACAAATCCCATCAACTTTGCCATGAGTTCCTAGCCTTATTCAAAGTCGAATTTCACTTAAACAAAAGGATAATTTGATGCCAACGAAGATTCCCACATGCTTGACACCTTGGATTTTTGTGGGAATGCCTATCGAAGCTACAATATCATAAACACTCCCACTTAGCAAGGGAGATATCCCATCCACCATCATCTGGATGTACCTATGTCTCCCATAATGGAAGTGGATATATCCTCTATAATGGATATAGCACGACTACACTCCAATCCTATTGATTGGATGCTTCCTATTTCACTAAAAAAAATCATGTTGTCTAATCTACCTCACTAGATGCTCCCTCTATGACTGAAGAAAATCCTACTCTCTATTCTTCCTGACTAATTGTGTCCTTTTTCACTATGGAAAAACCTGCTGAAAAAAATGGAGCCTCCATGGAGGTCTCACATTCCGTAGAAGCCCCCTTCCTTTCAACCTCCTATATGGCCTCCTTAACCCATGAAACCTACTTGGAAGATTTCTCTCTTCCACCTGTACCTTAATGTAGACTCCCTCTGGATGAGTGATTATTCCTTTGAGCCTATCGAGTCCCCTTGATTCCAACCGTCTCTGAACAATCCTGGGAGAACACTCCTCTCTATTGGATCCTGAGGGATGACTCCCTCTGAACTCTGGATCCCTATGATCTTGTGCTACTAGTGGGGTTTCATACCTCACCATTGGTGGAGCTACCTGTCTCACCAACCTCTGTTGTTGATTTTTACTACTTTATTCCCCTTCCCCTCCAGTGTGAACACTGCAAAGCATAGTGACCATTTTCATGAAACTCAAAACATTTGATCTTGCTAAGATACTTCTTTCGTCTTGGTCCTAAATATGCATCTCTCTTAGGAGAATCTCTTCTCCTTGGTGAACCTCTTCTTCCTAGAGAACCTCTTCGGCTCTTCCTAGTGCGGGCTACAAGGGCATGGTTCTCATCATTTATACTCTTCACCATACCATCCATATCATCCATGGACACCAACTGAGTCTCCTCCTAGATACAATCATTCCATAGTCTATTAAAGTCCAGTAAATTCTCTCGTGTACACATCCCCTGAAAAAATGGTTCCCAAGACCTGAGTATACCTCTCAATGCCACATTCACCAAATCAACATCCTCCACCTTATCACCGATGGACATAAGCTGATCTTGTATCTATGTAATCTTCGTAAGATAGTTCATGAACGTGCCCTCATTGGAAATCTTGACAACTTGAATTTGGTGCTTCAAATGTAACTTCATTCCTATATTCCCATTTTGGTATAGGCCTACAAAAGAAACATACATTCCCCTGGAAGATGTCTTCACATCAATGTGAGGAATCAAGAGATCCCTTACAGATTCTAGCAACACACATTTGTCTTTCACTTCCTTCTCCCTGTGTGCTGTCAGTTCTTGTAGATTGGTAGGAGATACAACTTCACCCTCAACATAGTCCTTGAGGTCATTTTCTTCCAATACAAGGAGAACCCTAGACTTACAATACTAGAAGGTGGTTTCCCCTTCCAACCTATCCTCAATACTCAATTTGTTCACCATGGTTATCTTCCTGGACCAAGAACAAGAACAAGAAAACAACTCTTCCAATTTTGTAGCCTAAATATGTCTCAAGATGATCCCATTTCTCTTCACATCCCAAGATCTGATACCATGTTAATTTTCACATGCAACTCTGTGTGACTAATTTTTAGATCTGAAAATTGCTTCCTAGTGAGCAAACAATAAACCTTATCTATTATCACTGAACAATTTTAGATTAAAAATTATTGACATAAAATATATGCAGTAAAAACAACAAGATCAGAGATGAATCATCAATACAAAAGAGAAAAAAAATTGTATTTTATAAGCTTGTCAAATTTATAAATTCTGAGGGGAAAAAAACCCTCCCATCCAAGAAAATTTCACCAAAATATGAGGACAACCTTGTCCTCCAAAACCAGAAAAATAAGCAAATATAAACTCAAGAAAATTCCTCATCCTATGAATTTTCTATAGCTTCCACCTGTACACTTGTTGACGTCAGTCGTGCAAATACTAATATCAGTAGTATGGACCTATTGTACTTTCCCAAGTCTCACACGTGCAGCTTGAAACCCTTCAGAAATTTACACATGTGATTGTCCTTTTTTCCATCGCACATGTGATTGTTTTTCATACTATTTTCCTTCCCATGTGTAGATCATACAATCCTCTCACACGTGCAACATGTCTCACACATTTGGTTGTAAATTTCCCTCACATGTGCGGCCCTTCTCCTCTCTGTTTCTCACACGTGTAACTGAAAATCATAAGCATTCCTTGGCCAAAAAAAGAAACAAAAAATCACCAAGAACCCTAGGCCAGATTGACTCACAATTAGAGAATCACCCTTGCTAAAATTTCCAAGCTCCTATCACAAGTGCACTCTCACTTATACTAAATACATAAAGTGCTATTGGATAAATCCATGAGTGCGGACACAAACCGATCTGCCTAGATCCACCTGGTATCTAGAACAAAACAAAACAGAATAGGACGCTTTCCTTAAGTTTTAAATATTGAATTTACTAAGAGGCAAGAATCATGGACATAC
>SNQJ01S0005224.1:110636-136207 GCA_010110895.2 Picea sitchensis
ACTCCCTACCTGTTTTTCCGCCTCTCCCTTTTGCAACAACGACCAAGGTTTTCTTCTCCCTAACTCTGCAACTACAGGCTCCTCCCTCGGTGGCTCGATGCTCGAATCTGACCATTGGTGCAGGTGCTTTCCCTCAATGCATGGTCTCATGAGCTCCCTCCTCCATGCGACTTGATACCTGGCGCATGGGCTCTTGGTCTCGGCTGACGAAGCGTGCCCACTCGTGCTTGGCCCCTGGTGCGCAGGGCTTTGAGAGATTTGTGGTTGCGGGATTTGGGAGCTAGACTGTGTGTTGGTGCTAGCCATGTTGAGAACATATGGACTTCTCCTTGGTGGCTTGGTTTGGTTCTTGTGCGTTGGCTTTGTGCTAGTGCTGGTGCGTTGGTAGCCCAGCCTTTCCACCACTTTAAATTCAGTGGTTGGTGTGCTTGGGCACTGGCTTGTATGTTGTTTCTTTGGTAACTAACTTGTTATGTTGATGGTTGCAGGTGCGCGACCTGGTGCATGTGTAGTGCACTATAGCACTAATCGTGGGATCCTTCATGGTTCCTTAGCGTTGAGTTGGAGCCTCATCTTGCAGCAATTTCATGAGACAGATAAAGATTCTCGAATAAGAAGACTGCCGCATAGGAAAGGTTAAGCTTCCGCTACTGGTACTCGTGGGAGCTAGTAAGAGGAGAAGCCTCCTCGTCTTATTGCAATTCATAATTGAGTTCGCTAAAGAGAGGCATGAGCATTGCAAAGAGGTTTTCCATATGGCCATAAGTCATAGGTTCCTGCACATTGACAGGCCTGCAACCATCTTCTCCATCTTTCGATGGAATCTTCAGACTGATATAACTGAGAATGCCTATTCTCAGGCACTCTAGCTCATTCAGCCTGCAACCACGGTGTTCTCCTCCACTTCTCCTCCTCTTCAGTAATTACAGGTATGGAGATCCCTTCGAAATCTTCTGTAGGAGAGAATGAAAAAATGAGAATCAGTGGCCCATCATCGTCCCCTTCTCTGCCTTCCAAGACATGTGACTTGTTGCCGATGGTCCTTGGTGTAGCTCTCGGTTGGGTGCTATGTGAAAACACATTTTTTTTTTTTATCCTTAAATTTTTTTTTTTTTTTGTTTTTATATTTATTTTAAATGAGACATGTGGAATAGAAATGGCTTGGCGCTGTGCTTGGCTTTGATGACTTGTGGAATTGGTGTTTGGCATATAGTTAATTTCATATGGCTTAGGTTGCTTGTGCGCATACATCACCTTTTTGTTTTCATTATTTATATTTATATAGTTTAAATAAATATCTTTTATATATGTCTATTTATATACAGTCATTTATACCTCTGTTTAGAAGTTCAAGGGCAGAGCATAATTATTCGGGGAAGCATTATGTATAAATATATATATATAGATCTGCATATATACTAAAAAAAACAATTGTGTGATTGGCTTGCAGGTTAGGTGGAGCTGGTGCTTGGAGCTCAGATTTATACCTAATTAAAGGGTTTAAGGGTCCCTTTTTACTAGGGTTGTTTCTTTCAATATATAATTACCCTATACAGTTTATTCAAGGTCTCAATATAACTTTTTTTTTAGGTTTTATTTTTTTTAAATTCAGGGTTGGAACAGTTCCATTCCAGAACTGTCCTTTATACATGCGGGTAGGTGGGTAGGCCCTGGTCCAAGTTTTTAAACGAGGGCTCTAATACCATGTGTAAGGATCTACTCAAACAGATCCTTATAAAACAAAACAAAAATTGATTAAAGAAATGCTATCCTAACATTTTCACAATTTCATAACCAACATATAACCATTAAACTTAAATAAAATTTATGAATAGATCATAATAAGATTACGTAACAACCACATAACACTACATATGCAGGATAATACATAAATAAAAATACCTCTGTCTAATGCTGAATTCTCGATTTCTGGTTGTCCTCTATGTTGCTCTGCCCAAAACCGAATCTTCCTCCCTGCCAGCTAGGAACAGAGACTGTCCAACTCCCTAGCTCCAGGATTCTGTGAGGATTCCTGGCCCCCGAGCCCAAAACTCCCAGCAACCTAGTGCCCCCTGTAACAATTCACCCAACCTTCGAACCAGAAAATATCCTCAGCAGAAAATACAGTCCTTCTACTGCAATAATGCTCCTCTCCCCCAATTTTTCATAATCCTATCCCGAAGGCCTCTTCCCCCTCATATCCTTTCCCATTCACCGCCTCCTCCTTCATTTAATTCCACCCACCTTATCCCTCCATTTAATGCTTCATCCCCCTGCATACGTAAGGTTTAATGATAAATAAATAAAAATTATTAAGCTCTTAATTCAGTACCCAAACCTTTGATGAGTTAATTAATTAATTAATTAATTAATCAACAGATATAAACAATTAATAAGTAAATAATTAATTAATTAATATTATTAATAAATAATCATTGTTTAACTAAAGCATATTAGGACAATTAATTATCTAATTAATTATACTTGATAAACCTTAAGTAATCATTTAACTAGGGTTGTTACATAAATGACTTGTAATCAATTGATAGTCTACAACTTTGACCACCAATTTTTTCTTCAGCACGGTAGTAAATTCTCCTTGTGCAAAGCATGTACTCAAAAACTTAGTAATGTTAGCAAAATACCAATCATCTATCTGTAGTGAAAACAATTGGGCATCTCGAAAGTTTTCTTCCAAGTTACTCGGTTGTTCTTCGTTAGTTATCCTGGATAAGTGATCTGGTCCTGCATTCAATATTAGAGGCTTCACCACAACTTCAAAATCAAATTCTTGGAACAAAAGTAGCCATCTTCATATCCTTCCCCCCAGCACAGGTTTATTGACTAAGCATCTCAAAGATGAATGATTTGTAAACATATTGAAATGTTTCCCTAATAAGTAATGTATGTATTTCTTCAAAGCATACACCATAGATAATCCTTCCCTTTATGTAGTGTTATAGTTATGTTCAGAATATGATAAATTTCTTACTGAAAATGCAATAGGGTGATCTATATCACCTTCTCCCGGTTTTGTCAATGTTACTCCTAATGATATTACAGATGCATCCACATGCATATGAAATCCTTTTTCCCAGTCTGTAAATACTAAAATTAGCGCAA
Source organism: Picea sitchensis (assembly GCA_010110895.2). Taxonomy (NCBI): domain Eukaryota; kingdom Viridiplantae; phylum Streptophyta; class Pinopsida; order Pinales; family Pinaceae; genus Picea; species Picea sitchensis. The sequence continues at coordinate 113,760 of SNQJ01S0005224.1, forward strand.
TAACCATATTCTCCTTCAAAATATCCAAACTCTCATGGAATTCATCAGTCCACTGATAATTAGTGTGTTTCTTCAACAACTTCTCCATTTGCTCATTAATCTATGCATATCGTCTTAAAAACTTCATGTAGTATCCTGTATGGCCCAATTTACTATTCAACTAGCGCACTGACTTTGGTGGTTGTAAGTTAACTATGAAAACAATTTTAGTAGGATCAACCAATAGATCATGTTTACACACCACATGTCCTAAAAAAATACCAAAAGGTGCGTTGAAAATATGCTTCTTGATATTCAATGATATCTAACACTATCTACACCTATCCAACATTATTTTCAATACTTCAACGTGATCCTTAAAAAAAATGAACACTATCCAATAATCCAAGTAAACTTCTGGAAACTTGTGAATAACGTCCTTAAAGGCTGATACTACTACTCTTGAAAAAATGGTTGGTGCATTCTTCAATCCAAATGGCATAACTGTATACTGAAATGATCCCCACTCTATAGAAAATGTAGTCGTGTGTTTATCTTCTGGTGAAATCCTTATTTGATTATATCTTGAGAATTCATATGTGAATGAATAAGATTCTTGATCCCCTACATTCTCCAGAAATTCATCTGTAAATGGGGTAGGAAAAGGATCATGTAGGAAAACATCATTCAATTTTCTCAAATCTACAAAAATCCTAATCCCTCCTTGCTTCTTTTCCTACACCACCATAAGACTAATCCATTCTGACTCTTCTACAAGTTCTATGACACCAACTTCTAGAATCTTTTCAATTTATACCTTCACCTTCTCTTTGTATATTGGGTTCAATTTGTAAGGTCTATGTATGATAGGTCTAGCTTCTGTCTTCAATGGGATCATCATATATCCTAGCTCTCCTTCTAATCCATTCATCTCTGAGAATGTTGTTGGGAATAATTCATTGTATTTGTGCAGTAATTCTATGATCTTTTCTACTATCTTATTATTACAATAGTCTCCAATACTTGCCATTTTTGGGTTTTCTATAGTTCCAATGTTTACCTTCTTAATCTTTAAAGTCACAACATAATATTCTATATCTATCTTGGGACCTTCTACTTCCATTTCACTTTCCACTTCTTGGATTTATATATTATGCGGGTTATCTTATGATGGATCTTCTTCTTCTGCAACATCATAACATGGTAATAGTTATCGAACAGTCTGTCTATGCTGGTTCTGATATGCTGGGATTATTTCAAATTCTGGTTATTCAAATATTTTATCTCTTACCACCCTCTACACTGTATCTATCTCTGGACTATCATTCTCAAAGGAAAATGTGACTATAAAATTTTGTTGTATTTCTTCCTAGTTCGCAGTTTCTCTGTGTTGTTCCTATTTTGTGTACCAATTCCTTGGAATACCTTCTAGTGTGTGAATAAAATGGTGTTTCCATTCTTCTGGTGGTACTAACCTCCATTGAACTATTCATGTATCTACATGTTCTTGAGTTTTTCCAAATCCCTCATATTTCACCTCATATCTATCCTCATGTTCTACGTCGAATCTGACGCATAATAACCTTTTGCACTGAAACCAATTGTTGATATTGTCCTTGTGTGGAACCCACCATATTGTAGGTGTGGCTTTCAAAGCAATATCTAATGTTGAGAATATTTTATTTTTCATACCCTCTACCTCAAACTTCATTAAAAAAATTTCTAAGTTATTCAAACCATAAAAAGTAGGAGGCTCTCTTACCTCTGTACCAACCCATCTCAGTGCACGCGTCATTCTAGAATAACTTATAGTAGATAATTCATGTCTTTGTTGATACCAGTTCTCCAGTCCTATTTCATATTATGAAGAACAAGAACTAATACTCCTCCAATTGAGCATGCCATCTACAGTTGGGTTAATATACTCTTCTTCGTGCGTGGTAGTTTTGTATAACTATTTCACATCTTTTGTAAGAATATTTTCTATCGCAGGTTCCACATACCTTCTTTCTTATGAGGGATCTAATTGTGTAATAAATATCTATTATCCAGATTCAAAGATCATATTTCTTTTCATCAAGTTGATAATAGTTTGGTTATCAAAAGATCAATCCATACCCAACAAAGATGGATATGACGAAGTATTATCTACTATGTAAATGACCTCGGAGTTTTACATGGTGGACACACCATCTAGATCTATAGGAATCCCCTTCAACCTACCAATTGTAACCAATCTGTGCTGATTTTCCAATTTCAACTGAATAGGTGAATACCCGAGTTGTGTTTCTCCCATATCTTCGCAAGTCTTCATTGGAAGAACATTGTCTTCAGACCCTAAGTCTAGTATGATATCCCCCATATCGAAGTATCCTATGTTGGCATTCAATCTAAATTCCCTACTTGTTCTTCTCTTCTTACGGACTTGATTTACTCTTTTTACCACTTCTTCCACAGAATTACACTTTTCTAACAAATTATGCAGTACTTGTAAGGGATTTTTATCATTCAACAATTTTACACATGATCCCAAATTTTTTCTTAAGTCACTTACTTGATATGAAGGATTCTCTTTGTTAGTATGATAAAATAATGGAGGCATGTCATACACTGGTATCTCATCATCTGGATGCTTTCTTGAAGTAGACACAATATTTTCTTTCAAAATCTCATTTCAACTTCTTGGATTATCTCTTTTTCATTGCATGTATCAAACTTTTGTTCAGGCACGATGTTCTTCCTTTCCCACTAGTACTGGTCATGATCCTTCTTTGTTGCATCTTCTCCTGTCTTACCTCCACCTCTAGTAACATTGTTAATCTTCTTCTCATCTTCTTCTCTGTTTTCCACAACAATCCATTGTATGTTTTGATTAGTCTGGTTCCTTTTGTCCTATATTTTTATCAAAAAGTGTTGGACAGTCTTATGTTTCATGGCCTTCTGTGTGTAAATACATACATGTCGCAGGTGTTTGTGGGAAGTCTCTTGAATAAAGCCCTAGTTTCTTACAGTTATGAAAAACAATTGGCCCTCGTCCGCCTCCAAAGCCTCTTCCTCCATGACCTCCTCCTCTAAAGGCTCCTTTGTTTCCTTGATTATCTCCGCGTGGTGTGTTATACTGAAGTCCCTGATTATAATAAAATTGCACATTATTATATTGTGGTGGTGCTGTGTAGGATTATACTAATGTTTCCCTTGAAACTGTTGCACATTATACTGTGGTTGTGTTTCCAACTGTTACACGGGATTATATTGTGGTTTCTTCACATTGTTATACTATGGTTGTTGTGCATGTTGTATTTTTACATGTTTGGCCTTCACCCTGTATGTATTTTCAATCCTTTCTTTCATCATCTCCAAGGTTCTATAGTCCTTGTCTTCATGTGCAACTAACTTACAAAAATTACAAAATGTACTCTTTGGTATTGTTTGATATTTCTGCATAAGGGGGAAATGATAGAGATCATGCCCATGTGTTTTTCCAATATCACACCATGGTCCTCCTAAAGCTAAAGGGTTTGTCATAACCACTCCAATATACTGCGCAAATAACTAACACTCATTCTTGTGATGGCCTTTTGTCCTACACATTGTACACCAAACATCTTCTCTTTTCTCCTTTCATTTATTCTAATTCAATTGGAATGCTAATTTCTTGAAATATTTCTTCATCTCTTCCACAATTGGATCTGTATGCTTGTACTCGTTTTCTTCTAGGTATAAGGTTGCTTGTAGACCCTCGACCTGACTTTGGAATTTTTGTTATCACAAAGGATACTGCAGGTGTAGAAACAAAGAATTAACAAACACATTTCTATGTTTTCTATCAGTAATACTATAATTTAACTTACCTTTTAGCCTCTTAAACTTTTGGTCCACTTTCCAGACCGATTCTCTTGGTTTCTTCTCAACATCTATCATTTCATTCATAAACTAGTCTTCTGATCTTGGTTTCTGAAATTCATTTATTAACTGCCTCTTCGCATATGCTACAGTTGTAGGCATTCTAGTTGGATTATTTGTTGCAAGGCCCATGTACCAGTCTAATGTGCGGTCTTTGAATGTGATTGTCAATTATACAACAGCATATCTTAGGTATAATCTTCTTAGATTACCCTTATATTCTCTGAAATAAATAAATTCTTTTATGGGTCATCTAACCCATCCCCTCAAAACTATGATAACCTAATAGTTGGATGTTGTTCTTCCATTGTGAAATTTGTTGAACTTCTACCTCACATGGTGTAGATACTTGATTGCTATTTGTTGAACTTGCACTTCTACGGAATGCTATTGGACCCACGTCCTGTAAAAGTTATTCTACCACTAATCACTTGTTGGTTAATTGTTTTTTCTTCTTCAAATGTCTTAGTCTCACATGGGGTTATGGGTTCCACACTAATCCGGATCAGGAATAAAGAGCCTTCTTCTTCACTGAACCCAAGACCTATGATTTTCCTCTCATATGTGGAGAGCAAGATATCCTCAATCTTCCCATGGAACATATATCCTCCACCTCTTCCTCATCGTTGTCCAAGCCCTCTCGATTGGCTACTTACCTCTTCCTTTTATTCATCCTATACTCGTAGGGTTGTCCGCTACGTGTCACACCTTCTTTCCTTATTATTTCCCTAGTCTGTTCGTCATCCATCATGATGGGTTCCATTGCTTCCTCCTTATGGATACTCTGCATAGCCTTATCCATTTCTCATATCTTCCTTAGTACTTCTCCCAGTTTCCCCATGCATGTAGAGTGATCTAGCTATCTCATTCCATGGTCATCCTGCGGATTATCATGTAATAAGATCTTAATCAATGTGTAGAGTGACTTGTTGTACCTCCGTCTCGGTCCTCTCAAGAAATCATGCTATGCATCAATATATGACTTCATTGTATCTAATGCAAACTTAGTGATAAACCGAGTATTAATGCTGTCACAACCCAATCCAACGCACCGCGTGATTTTTTTATTAACCCTTTCCATTAGAGCAATATTTTTAGCAATCCAATCTACTAGCCTAATCACGATTAGTCATATGGGTATCCTTCAACCTCAATAAACACTCTTGTAGCGGCTAACTATGGAAGGAAATAAGAGAAATATATGATTCATGCAAATAGTAAACACATACCTCTCATTTATGCGATATTGTACTTGGAGACCATATTATCTTTTCTCACATAGGCTTCGGTACTTTGTCTCTAACCATATTTCAATATCTTTCTTAGTAGGATTCCATGTCCTAAATATCCCTTTCTACCACTGCATCTTTGCTTTCACCAAAACCCCTTCAAGGGTTTTCCTTCTAAGTTCAATCAACAATGGAACCACGATTTGGATGTATGGTTTGACTCGGGTTCTACCTTAGTTCCACAACAAAAACCTTTTCACCATCGACCCTTCTAGTAAACCCGAGAAGGCTACAACATTACCGCAGTGAAAAACAAAATATCACTAGAGTGGTTTATAGGTGACTGTAGGACAGATGTGTATGTAGTCATGTGGAAGGGATTGGGGATATTATTATTACTTCTATTTCTACTTAAACATGCATTCTATTATACCATTCATCCGATATACTATTTCATTCATTCTGCATACATATTCTAGTGTGTGATACAATTAAAATAATTCATTCATATAACCATTTAACCATAACAACATAAAATAAAACATTGAGATACATTTCAGCAGAATGTTTTCGCGTAGTTCACACCCTCTTGGGCTATGTCCATAAAGATCTTCTTTTTATTTGTTCTTCTTCATAAAAATAACATTGTGCACATTACATCAATGAATAGTAATGAGGTTGAACAAATTCGCACCAAGCTCCATGGGTGTGACACAGTTGCTTTCGGTTACATCAACTCCATCTGAGCTCCGCGACTCTCAACAATACAAAGACTCAAAACCTCAAAAAGACTCTCCAAAATAGACTCGCCGCACACAAACTCTAAGGTATCTCATGCGCATAAAGATGATACTACCAATATATCTCAATCTACTTCATACATCTTCTATTTATACTGCAAAATGGGTAAAAACCCTTACAATATGACTCAAAACCTAACTCTAACATGGCTAGTTTTTCCACATATGCGTCGGATTTCCACAAATCATGTCGCGCGTGTTTCTTTTTCCCTTTGTTGCACTAGTATTCCTTCTTTTACGTTATTATTATTTATTACCTTTAGCCCCTTTCTACCTCTCTTTCTATGCTTGATTCCAAAATGCCTGCTCTAACACCTCGAAATAGAAAAAACAACAAATACAAACTCAACAAAATACCGAGGAATTCCTCTACACGTAGAATATGTTCTAGCTACGACCACAACCACTTGCTGACTTGGTGAGTATGAACCTATTGTACTCCCAAATCTCATAGAGTTGCAGCTTAGAGCCCTTGAAATCACGTAATGCGGATATCCTTTTTAGCTCACGTAGTACGAAGCCTTCCATACCACCGCGTGTAGATTGATTTTACGTTACTATTTTCCTTCACGCATGTGAGGGACCAGCACATTTCCTCTCATATTGCAACTTATCTCCTGCGTGTGGTTATACCTTTGTCGTGCGTCGTGCGATCCTCTCTTCCTCACACATGTGAATGAAAATCAAAAGCCTTCCATGGCAAAAAACATAAATAGAAAATCACCAAGAACCCTAGGCTATATTTCCTCACATTTGTAGAATTTCCCTTTAATTTCCAAGATCCTAGCACAAGTGCACTCTCACTTATGCTAAAACCATAATGACAAAATTATATTTTTCACAATCTTTCCCCTCCTTATATACAAGTCTTATGGGTGAGTTTAAATGACTTCTAAAACTCAACAATTAATTAGAATATTTTAATCTTCTTTGTGGGTGTGAAACTAACTAAAACCAAAAATCCCTATCAAAATTTTCCATGAGTCCCTAGCCTTATTCAAAGTCCAAATTCACTGAAACAAAAGGATAATTTGACTGATGCCAGCGAAGATTCCCACATGCTTGACACCTTAGATTTTTGTGGGAATGCCTATCGAAGATAAAATATAATAAACACTCCCACTTAGCAGGGAGATATCCCATCCACCATCATCTGGATGTACCTATGTCTCCCATAATGGAAGTGGATATATCCTCTATAATGGATATAGCACGACTACACTTTAATCCTATTGATTGGATGCTTCCTATTTCACTAAAAAATCTTGGTGTCAATCTACCTCACTGGTTACTTTCCCTCTATGGCCGGAAGAAAATCCTACTCTCTATTCTTCCTGACTAATTGTCTCCTTTTTCACTATGGAAAAACTAAAACAAATGGAGCCTCCATGGAGGTCTCACATTCCATAGAAGCCTCCTTCCTCTGAACCTTTTGGCATGGCCTCCTTAACGGTAAAGAGCCTACTTGGAGGAGATTTCTCTCTTCCTGGCCTTAATGTAGACTCCCTGCGGATGGTGATTCTTCCTTTGGAGCCTGCTCCGAGGTCCCTTGATTCCCCACTATCTCTAAACAATCTGGGAGGCGGCTCCTCCCTAATGGATCCTGGGGGTTGAATCCCTCTGAACTCTGGATCCCTACGATCCTGTGATACCAGTGGGGTTTCATGCCTAACCATTGGTGGAGCTACCTGTCTCACCAAGCTCTGTTGTTGATTTTTACTACTTTATTCCCCTTCCCCTCCAGTGCAGACACTATGAAGAAAAATGGCCATAGTCATGAAACTCAAAACATTTGATCTTATTAAGATACTTCTTTCGTCTTGGTTCTAAATATGCTTCTCTCTTAGGAGAATCTCTTCTCAGCAGTGAACTTCTTCTTCCTAGAGAACCTCTTCTGCTCTTCCTTGTGCGGGCTATAAGGGAATGGTTCACATCATTTCTACTCTTCACCATACCATCCATATCATCCATCGACACCAACCAAGTCTCCTCCTAGATACAATCATTTCCATAGTCTATCAAAGTCCGATAAATTCTCTCGTGTACATATCCCTTTGAAAAAATGGTTCCCAAGACCTAAGTATACCTCTCAATACCACATTCACCAAATCAACATCCTCCACCTTATCACTTAGGTAATGTAGAAACTATCTTGTATCTATGTAATCTTCGTAAGATAGTTCACGAACGTTCCCTCCTTGGAAATATTGACAGCTTGAATTTGGTGCTTCAAGTGTAACTTCATTTTCTGTACCCTTTTGGTATAGACCTACAAAAGAAACATACATTCCCCTAGAAGATGTCTTCACATCAATGTGAAGATCAAGTCCCTTCACAGAGTCTAGCAACACACATTTGTCTTTCACTTCCTTCTCCCTATGTGTTGTCAATTCTAGTAGATTGGTAGGAGATACAACTTCACCCTCAACATAGTCCTTGAGGTAATTTTCTTAAAATACAAGGAAGACCCTAGCCTTATTACCAAGGTCAGAACACCTTTCAACCTATCCTCAATAATCAATTTGTTCACCATGGTTATCTCCCTGGACCAAGAACAAGAACAAGAAAAACTCTTCCAATTTTGTAGCCTAAATATGTCTCAAGATGATCTCATTTCTCTTCACATCCAGATCTGATACCATGTTAATTTTCATACCATATTTCATTATTCAGTACTTGAATTTGGAAATTGCTTCTAATTGAGAAAACAATAAACCTTATCTATTATCAGCGAACAAATTTACATTAAAAGTATTGACATAAAATATATCAGTGAAAACAACAAGATCATAGATGAATCATCGATAAAAGAGACAAAATTGTATTTTATAAGCTTGTAAAATTTATAAATTAGAGGGAAAAACCAGCCCTCCCATCGAGGAAATATCACCAAAATATGGGGACAACCTTGTCCTCCAAAACCACAAAAATCAGAAAATACAAACTCAAGAAAATTCCTCATCATGAATTTTCTCTGACTTCTTGTACACTTGTTGGCGTCAATCATCTGAATACTAATATCAACCGATTATGGACCCTGTGTACTTCCCAAGTCTCTGCGTCGGCTTGGAAACCCTTCAGAAATTCTACATCTGATTGTCCTCTTTTCCATGTACATGTAGTTGATTTTCATACTATTTTCAGCTTCCGTAGTGTAGATCCTTACAATCCTCTCTCCACGATGCGACATGTCTCCACTCGTTTGGTTGTACGAACCCTCATGTGCTGACCCTTCTCTCTCTCTTTCTCATATTGTGTAACTCAAAATAAGAAGCATTCCTTGGCCAAAAAAAAGAAAAAGAAAATCATACCAGAACCCTAGGCCAGATTGACTTGCAATTGGAGAATCACCCTTGCTAAAATTTCCAAGCTTCTAGCATAAGTGCACTCTCACTTATACTAAATACATAAAGAGACAATGAGATATTTCATAATCTCTCCCCTCCTTATAGAGTAGTCTTATGAGTAGTATATGATCCAAGAGGATCTATGATGGCCAAAATTTTAAATTCCTCAGATCGTCTCTAGACCATAACCATGTCAAAGAGATTGACAATATCTTTCATTATTTTTAAACATATAAAAATATTTATTAAAAACCATATTCCATTAAAAATGGATCCAATCCCCATTAAAAGTGGATTTGATTATTTTAAATATGTCAATTTGTTATATGATATATGGTTGTACCCAATTATTTGGTTTTGGTTATAAAACCATATATATATTATATGATTGTTACAAAATATATTTCATATCCATTTTAAAAATGGTCAAAATCCATTAAAATTGGGGAATCATATTGTATGGATGGATTATGTCATATGGTTATTGATTTTAACCATATATATATGGTTCACCAAAATTAGTTGGCCATATATTATATATGGGATTTTTAAAGATCATATGATTATTATTTATGGTTTCCATTGCATAGGCCATATATTATTGGGGAAAACCATATATGGTTGTTGATACATATTGTTATGGTGGCCGATTAATTGGTTTAGTCAGACCATATATGTATTAAGTGAATATTTGATATGTTTTATTCATCAAATTAAATGGGACCAAATCCCTTTAAATGTAGGTGAAGGAAGACTTGAAGTATTGAAACTTTGGTATATAACCAAAGGGGATTTTACCATAGATAGGAGACAATTTCCATGCCTAAGAGGCTTATTGGTAATGAGGGAAGACCATAATAGAACATAACTATGTGTATATTCATTTTTTATCAGAATTCCAAGGTAGGCACAATGGTGCAGACCGGAACTAGATCCGAGCGTAAGAATTGAGAGTCATTTCCAGAAGTTATATATGTTCATGTAATTTTTTTTTTATTTAATGAAAAGTAAACTCTACGAGAGGTGGACCTGGAAATGTAGCAAGGGTGTCTCATGAAATTTGTTATCAAGTTTTGGTGTATTTGCGTAATTTTGTTCTCTTTTATCTCCTCTTTACTTTTTGCAATTTGTAGTTATGTGAATGGTTTATGCAAGTTAATTTCATAAGAAAATATTATAGTTAAAGTCAAGATATCTATGTAACAATGCAAAATACACTGTCAATTTAAATATCTTGTTAACTAAGAAAATATTTGTTATCAATAAAGTATTAATGATTAAATTGGTGACTAAATAATTATCATATCAAGTGAGAATTTGTCGGTAGGGGTTAATGTTTGGATGCTACAGAGCTAGACTCAAGCTAGGTGAAGGAAGTCTTGCAAGTTACAATCTAGAAATCTAAAGGATATTTCGTAAACATGAGATGGATTCACCAAAAAGGATGGGTCCTTATGAATATGAATATGATTTCTTCGATGAATTTAAGTTGATGAAATCCATGGTGCAATAAATTTACAATGAAAAAGGGCAATGAAAGTCAAAATGGTGGAAGGTGAATCTTAAATTGAGAGAATAGAAGGAGGAGGTGAAGATTGAGGTGGACCTTAGGAGCCTAACTGCCACTCATCATAATCATCATCTACTGATGGTTCACATGAACACTCTTCCAAGAATAATAATTCTAAAAAGCCTCTTCATTTTCATGATATGCCTTTAAAAAAGCTAGATGTTAAATTTGACTTTTTATGGTGGAAATTGAATGTGAGAAATTAGACAACTCGGTAAAGAATATATAAGTTTATTGTAGGGTGCAAAAGTTTAAAAAAGACGTTGCAAATATTTAGTTGGATACTGAGCGATACATCTATCATATGGTGGACAGTCAAGCTCAATAGGATTTGGCACAACATGGTAAAATCATTTCCTCTTGAGTTAAAATTCCATTGCAATGAGAAATCAATTCCTATCCCTTTAATATACTCAAACATCTGTGATTGATGGTTAAATTTCAAACAATTAAAAGGGAAAAATATCCAACCTTATACACAAGAATTCAAGAAGGCTTTAGCGTTGGAAATTCCATTACACACTCTTCAAAATTTTCTTTAATACATTGGTGGTTTACATTCTTATCTTCATATACCATTTTTATTTTTAATCCCTACTAATATTGACGAAGTGTTAGTATAAGATACTCATATTGAAGCTAGCAAAGGAAAGCATGGTATGGAGAATGAACCACCTAAATTCAGTAGTCGAAGAAAGATGGAAAGAAAGTAGATACAATGAAGAGAGAGAAGCTCACATGCACTCATTACCTGCGAGAAGAATGGGCATGGTGAATATCACTGTTGGAAATTGCATTCTAAGTTGTTACCAAAGAATTTCAAGAATAAGGAGGAAAACAAGTTTGTTTGTACAATGCAACATGACTTGGGGTCTGATTCAGGTGATGAGCCAATGATTATAGTTATCGATATCAAAGGTATATCACTTGCTAGTCCAAGTTCTACTATTCAATCTTCTAACAAATCTCTTGTTCTCATGCTAGGAAACCAAAGAAACCCAAATGTAGCACATATGTCTCTAGGTTGTGATCTAGGTCATCTCCATGAGTTGGAAAAATCATTTGGTAAAATTGCTTAGAAGATAAAGCAATTTTTTGATTCATTTCCTTTAGAATGTGTATTTCTTACTTTTGTTAGTAATTTTTTTATGGTTGATAGACATGACAATGCATGCAAGAGATTGCATAAGTATGGAAATGAATGTTTATATCAATAATATAATTGCATTTTTTACCATGGTTGGACAATTTTTAATGATGCATCAGGTTTTCACGATGGGTGGATTCTAGACAAGTGGGAAGGCAATGCCCTCACTTAATTAATGAATGATAAAATTTTGGTGGTCCAAAAGCTTCGATGGGGTGGAATGATCCAAGAGGATCCAATATGAATAAAATTTCAAATTCCTCATATTACTCCAAAGACTCCACCATTTAGAAGATCTCAATGAAAAGAGATTTTTTGGCGTTGTGAATAGGAGCTCAAAATAACCTTTGTATGCTGCCAAGCGTTATGGGCCGATCAAAGTTACGGATTCCGCGACAGGGAAAAAGTCAAAGTGGCAGAGACACATGGCGATGATGTGTCATTATGATGGCTGTAGCAATGATGACATGGAAATGATGACATGGTAGTGTTGATGTGATATGTTGACATGGCATGATGACGTAAGAGTGATGATGTGGCAATGTTGACATGGCACTGACGATGTGACAATGTAGACACATGGGGTACCGAACATGGGTGGTCATAGAATATTTCATTGGTTATGATTTATTTATTTAAGAAATGAATTGAAATTGTTTTTAAACATATAACAAATATTTATTAGAAACCATATTCCATTAAAAGTGATCAAAATACATTAAAAGTGGATTTGATTATTTTATATATGTCGATTTGTTATATGATATATGTTTGTAATCAATTCTTTGGTTTGGTTATAAATCATATATATTATATGATTCTTAAAACATATATTTCATATCCATTTTCGAAAATGGTCAAAATAAGCCAATAAAAATGGGCAATCATATCATATGGATGGATTATGTCATATGGATTTCCACATATTGATGAAACATATATGGTTGTTGATATATATTGTTATAGTTAACCAATTAATTGGTTTGGTCGGACCATATATGTATTAAAATGATATTTGGTATGTTTTATTCCCTAAATTAAATGGGACCAAATCCCATTAAATGTGGGTGAAGGAAGACTTGAAGTATTGATTCTTTGGTATATAACCAAGGGGGATTTTACCATACAAAGGAGGCAATTTTCATGCCCAAGAGGATTGTTGGTAATGAGGGAAGCCCAGAACATAATATAGTTGTGTGTATAGTCATTTTTTTATCAGAATTATGAGGGAAGCCCATAACAGAACATAGCGGTGTGTATAGTCATTTTTTATTAGAATTTTGAGGTGAGCACAATGGTAAAGACTAGAAATGGATCTGAGCAACATAATTCAAAGTCATTTCCAGAAGTTGGATATGTTCATGTAATTTTTCCATTTTTTTTTATTTAATGAAAATGCCACTCCACAAGAAGTGGACCTAGTTTGGTGAACTCCCTTATGGTGAGCTCCCTTATCAAGTTTTGGTGCATTTCTGTAATTTTCTTCTCTTTGATATCCTCTTTAATTTTCGCAATTTACTTATGTGAATGGGTTATGCAAGTTAATTTCATAAGCAAAGATTATAGTTAAAGTTAAGCTATCTACATAACAATGCAAGATGAATTGTCAATTTAAAGATCGTTATTGAGAAAAGATTTGTTATCAATGAAGGATTAATGATTAAATTAGTAATTAAATACTTCTCACATTAGTTTAGGAATCCCTTTTTAACTCAACAATTAATTATAGTATTTTTTTCTTCTTTGTGGGTCCGAAACCCCAACACAAGCCCACAAAGCCCATCAACTTGCCCATGAGGCCCTAGCCTCATTTCAAAGGCCGATTTCACTTAAACAAAAGGATAATATGGTGCCAACAAAGATTCCCGCATGTTTGACACCTTGGCTTCTTATGCAAATACCTCTGGAGGCTACAATATCATCAACAAGTGTTAGGTATGGAAGGTGATCATGAAATGGAAAAATGGATGAGATAAATAGAGTTTATATAAGGCTAAGAGAGGAACTTGATTCCATAATTTGGGAAAAAAAAGAATAGAGGTAGATGCACTACCATATTGGGTTATAGAGCAATGCAGTGAAATGATAAAAAAGATGCTCTTTGGTAGTGGTCAAAATTTGGAGGATAAAATATCCCAAGAAAACTAGTGTATTTATGTGCTTGTCATTGAAAAATAAAATATTAACTTGGAAGATGCTACAAAAGCATCATAAGTGATGCAGGAGCATCTCCCACATCAAGTGAGCCAACGTGAAAGCGTAGGATAGCTGGACAAGCCAGCACAAGTTTTGAAAACACCTTGGAAGTATTGCACGATCTTAATGAGTCATTTAAGAAGGAGGCACACTTGTATAGTGTAAATGGACCTTGAGCCTTTAAGCTCTCGTCCTTTAGTAGATAGACGACATTTAAGGTAGTTAATGTAAGGTAGATAGAATTTAATTCTAGACTAGACAGTTGTAGAGCGCAAGAGGGAAATGGGATATAGACACCCTCATTGTACATTTGTAATTTTATTGAATTTTGGAGCATTAGAGCGAGAGCAAGCAGAGATTTGTGTAATAACACCCATGTACAGACATTTGAATTAATAGAAATATTTGGTTCAAATTCATGGGTTTGTGTTTGTTCTCTGTGTATTGATGTTGATATGCTCATGAATGTTTGCTTCCAGTTATACATTTGATTTTATATGCTGTGTATATGATTTCATGTTTGAATTGAGGTCTCAAAGGGTGAAGGAGTGAGTTTCAATTGTTTCTCTATCTGAGCCAGAGATTCCTGCAAGGAGTGCAGTCGAAGTGTCCTCAAGGAGTGCGTTGACAGAGGGTTCAAATAGAGATAGCTTTTGTTCTCATTCATCCCAAAGGTGCAGTTGGGCACAGGAGCCGTGCAAGGGGTGCACAGGCCGAGTAAAAGTCTCAGGGTTGCGAACCTGGGTGAAGTATTGAAGGACTGTTGCTGCAGGTGTGCACAGAGTCAAGGGACTTCAACACTTAGGCGTGGTTGAAGGTTTTCCACAAGGAGTGCATGTAAGAGTTTTTTCGAAAGGACTTGGAAGTGGTGGGAAAAGCTCAGGAAGGATAATACCTTTGAAGTTGTTGAAGGACAGTGCAGATGAGTTGTGCGTGAAGTATTTAAACAAGCATCGGAAGTAGTGCGCAAGTGGACAATTCTTTGTGGAGGAGTACTTGGTTCATTTCGCAGAATTCATAGGGAAAGATAGACGATCGGTATTCTCTGAGGGGAATTCGTGACATTCCATGAGCCGTTGGATCTTGCAGAGGTACAGGGTAGATACAGCGTCATATTTCCTAGAGGTTTAAAGCTTAGGAGGGGCAGAGCCATTGATTCGAGCCACGGGGGCCNNGTATCGGGGGTTCATAAATTGAAACTCCAAAATATTGCAACGGGAATCATGATATTGCGATACATGATATCCCAACGGGTATGAGAAGAGCGTGGGACCACAGGAATGAGAGTGGTGAACAGGTGGCATGAGTCATCGGGGTTTCGCGGTGAGAAGGCTCGAAACATTGACATCAAGATTCACGAAATAGAGAAATCCGAAATCCCGACGAGGTGACAGGGGGCAGGAAAAGTCAACTCGCGTGTGTGTCGAGTAATCGGCATATCGGGTNCAAGTCCTGATAGGAGAAGGGAAAGGTCAGCGCTGACTTATATCGGAGTTTGGGGATTCGTAGGACCAACACTCGACCATTGACCTTTGGATTCACGAAGTCGTGAGTTTCGATCCTCCAATTTGTAAAAAGAAAGGATCGCGTGAAGAGTTCTGTGGGGCGGATTTCCCGACAGGGAAATAGAAGGACCAGTTAGTGTTCTTCGAGCCAAAGGAAGAGAAGATATTGTGAGATGACGTGGACCTTTTGACCTGTGGGTTGTGAGGAAGGGGCTGCGTTGCCATCAGTTTGGTATCAGAGCACAGATTTTTCTTTGCTTTCTATAGCAGAGAGTTGAAGAGAATTCACCATGCCACTGAGAAGAGATAGGCAGTCACCCGATCTAGAGGATAGGGAAGCGCAAAGAAGAAGAGGTAGGCAGATGGCAGATCCAGCCATAGGGAGACAGATGCATGATCTCCGAGCAAGACTCGAAGATATGGAGACAGCGCAAAGATGCACAGCTAGTGTAGGGGATCTTAGTGATTCCGAGAGCGAGATTGAGGCTGAACGAGAACAGGAAGCTGTAGCCAAAGATGCATCAAACAAGCGTTTGATAAAAGCTATTGCCAGGATGGGTGCAAGGGCAAAGATGGACATTGCAGTTTATGAGGGGAACTTGGATGCAGAGGAGCTTCTAGACTGGATTAGAGCTCTAGAAACCTACTTTGACTATGAATATGTCGAAGAGGACAAGAATGTCAAGCATGCTGTTACACGCTTGAAAGGACATGTAGCATTGTGGTGGGATGAACTACAAGCTGATAGACGCTGCAAGGGCAAGAAAAACATCAAAAGTTGGGATAGGATGATCGCGAAGATGAAGGCGAAATTAATCCCCAGGGATTATCAAATCACTCTATTCAGGAGAATGCAGAACCTGAGACAGAAGTTGATGACAGTGAAAGAATACACTGAGGAATTCTATAGACTGAACATTAGAGAAGGTCATCGGGAGAGCGATGATGAAAAAGTTGCCAGATATATGAATGGCCTGAGATATGATATCCAGGATGAGGTGAGCATGGTAACCATATGAACGGTGGAAGATGCTTATCAGATGGCTCTGAAAGCTGAGGAGAAGCTGAGCTGGAAACAGAGTCAGAGGGGCCAAGGCAGAAGTCAGCCCAGAGGCAAGTCAGTTGCCCAGGACAAATTCCAGAAGCCCAAAGAGGAAGGGAAGAAACCTCAGACTCGCACAGAGAGAGGTGGAACCTCACAGCATGGGCCATATGTTGAATAGAGGGGGAAACATAATGAGCAGAGAGGAGATTATGCTGACAACAACACTTTTCCTCGTACTAGAGGCAAAGGAAGAGGAAGAGGTGGAGTAATTACATGCTTCACATGCGGGAAAAATGGGCACAAGTCTTATGAGTGTCCAGAGAAAAAAAAGGACATTTTAGAAGCTCACATCACTGAAGCACAGAGGCAGGATGTTGAGGCTGAAGATGCAAAAGGCGGAAGATCGCTCATGATGTGAAAAGTCCTTTTGACACCCGAGAAGGAGGTGGAAATCTCAATCCAAAGGACTAGACTTTTCAGGATTTCTTGCAAGACCAAGGACAGGGTATGCAAGGTCATCGTAGACAGTGGTAGCATGGACAATCTCGTTTCTACAGAGACAGTAGAGAAGCTGGAGCTGGAGACGACTGATCATCCAAGCCCATACAGAGTTTCGTGGCTACAGAAAGGACACCAGGTAACTGTTACTAAACAATGCTTGGTTGAATTTAAGATAGGAGGATATAATGATAAGATATTATGTGATGTTATTCCCATGGATGTTTGTCATCTATTGCTGGGTAGACCATGGCAATATGACAGAAATGTGATTCATGATGGGAGAATGAACACATACACCGTGGAAAAGAATGGGAGGACACACATGTTACTTCCAATAAAGGATAAGGAGGTGAAGTCGGAAATAAGCAACACAATGCTTCTCATGAGTGGGAAGGAACTTCTTACAGAGGTGAAGAAAAAGGAAGATCCACAATTCTGTGTGGTCAGGAAACCAAGGATTGTTCTGACTAGCACAAGAGTGGATGATTTACTAGAGGAAGTTCAGGAACTGCTGGAAGAGTTCGCTGACATCATAGTGGATGAATTACCTTGTTTTTTGCCACCGATCAGGAGTGTGAGTCATCACATTGATCTCATACCAGGAGCCAGTTTTCCAAACAAAGCCGCGTATAGATTGACGCCGCAGGAAAATGAAGAGGTTAAAAGGCAAGTCCAGGAGTTGATGGACAAAGGTTTGGTGAGGGAAAGATTGAGTCTGTGTGTTGTTCCAACAGTAGTCAGTCTGAAGAAAGACAGAGGCTGGAGGATGTGTACTGACTCAAGGGCGATAAATAAGATAACCATCAGGTACAGGTTACCATTGTCGAGGATGGATGATCTGATGGATTTCTTGAGTGGAGCAAAATATTTTTCAAAGATCAATTTGAAAAGAGGATATCACCAGATTCACATGAGAGAAGGTGACGAATGGAAGACAACCTTCAAAACAAACGAAGGGTTGTATGAATGGCTTGTTATGCTGTTTGTCTTAACAAATGCAGCAAGTACCTTTATGAGGTTGATGAACGAAGTCCTGAGGGAGTTCATTGGAAAATTTGTCGTTGTATATTTGGATGACATACTGGTGTACAGTAAAACAACGACAGAGCATCTGAAGCATTTGGCTACAGTGACGCAGAGATTACAGCAGGAGAAGCTGTTGATAAACATGAAAAAGTCCTCATTCATGAAGACAGAGCTCATTTACTTGGGTTTTGTTATTTCAGCGAATGAGTTGAGGATGGATCCGGATAAAGTAGAGGTAATCAAGAATTGGCCATCACCGAAGAATGTATTCAAGGTGAGAATTTTTCATGGTTTGGCTAGTTTCTATCGAAATTTCATTAGGAATTTCAGTGGAATTAACGCAACAATGATGGATACAGTGAAGAAGCGGCATAAATATTTTCACTGGACTGATGAGGCTGAGAAGAGCTTCAAACTGTTGAAGAGGAAGATTACGGAACAACCAGTTCTGGTGTTACCGAATTTCCAAAAGACATTTCAGGTAAAATGTGATGCAAGTGGGTTTGCAATAGGAGCAGTCTTAAGTCAAGATGACAGACCGATTGCATATTTTAGCGAGAAGATGAATGAAGCGAAGGTGAAGTATTCCACGTATGATAAGGAGTTCTATGTTATCATATAGGCATTAAAGAAATGGAGGCATTACTTGATACCCAAAGAGTTTGTTTTGTACAGTGACAATCATGCATTGCAGTTTGTGACTCAACAGGAGAAGTTGAATCAGAAACATGTCAAATGGGTTGAGTATATGAAAAATTTCACATTTGTGATCAAACATATTTCTGGTACTGCTAACAAAGTTGTTGATGCTTTGAGCAGAAAGTGTTTGTTGTTGCAGGAGTTCAGAGTCAAAACGTTGGGTTTTGATGATCTCAGGAACATGTACGTTGATGATCAAGATTTTGGAGAGGCGTATGAAGTAGATGAGAATCCAGTTCTCAGAGATAGAAGCCAGTGGGCTGAATTCATGATCCAGGAAGGATTGTTGTTCAAAGGCAATCAACTGTATATTCCAAAATGATCCATGAGGGAGAATCTGCTGAGGGAGAAACACAGTGGACGATTAGCCAGACATTTCGGTCATGACAAAACATTCGTGAAGCTGAGCGAATCATACTTTTGTCCAGGAATGTGAGCAGAGGTCAAGATATTTGTAGACAGATGTAAAATTTTCCAGCATTCGAAGGGAAGAAAGAAGAATGCAAGGTTTTATCAATCATTGCCCATAACCGAAAGGCCATGGGATGCGATAAGCATGGATTTTGTATTGGGATTGCCAAGGACGCAAAGAGGATTTGATTCAATCTTTGTGGTAGTGGATAGGTTTTCCAAGATGGCACACTTCATTCCATGCCAAAAGACGAGTGATGCAACTCACATTGATAACCTATTTTTCAAAGAGGTCATTCAGCTTCATGGGTTGCCGAGGAGCATTGTTTCAGACAGAGACACTAAATTCATAGGGCATTTTTTGAGGACCTTATGGAAGAAGTTGGGAACTAACTTGGCGTTTAGTTCAGCGTATCATCCTCAGATAGATGGAAAAACAGAAGTGGTCAAAAGAAGTCTGGGAGACTTGCTGAGAAGCTTGGTGATAGAGCACCATAGCCAGTGGGATAGCATATTACCACAGGCAGAGTTCGCGTATAATGATTCAGTGAATCAGAGCACAGGACGAAGTCCATTTCAGGTTGTCTATGGCATGCAGCCGAGAGGAGTTTCCGAATTGAGGGATTCAGAACAGACTGCGACTAGGAGTGCTAGTGCAGAAGAATTCGCTGAGGCGATGAAATAACTTCACAGCCAAGTGAAGCAGCGACTACAGAGTTCAAGTCAGGAGTATAAATGCAGAGTAGATCAACATAGAAGACAACTTCAGTTTGAGGTTGGTGATCTCGTTTTGGCACACTTGAGGAAAGAAAGGTTCTTGAGAGGAACATACAATAAATTGAAGATGAAGAANACAATGCTTATGAGATTGAATTACCTGATGGGATCGGAATTTCTCCGATATTCAATGTCTCGGATTTGTACCCATATAGAACTGGAGAAACAGATATTGAATTTGAGCAGCCAGTGATCCAGTGGATGAAGAAAATGCCAGTTGCAGAGAAGCCACAGATGGAATGCATACTAGACAAGAAAGTGAGCAAGAGGACCAGGCGAAAGTAATACTTTGAGTATCTGGTCAAGTGGAAGAATCATCCAGTTGAAGATGCCAACTGGGAGAGTGAAGTGGAGATTCAGAAGCATGGATAGACCGTGCAGGAGCTCATGGACAGGAGCCCATGAATGTTTTCAAGCGAGGGAGTATGATGCATGAGCATCTCCCACATCAAGCGAGCCAACACAGAAGCGGAGGACAGCTGGACAAGCCAGCACAAGTTTTGAAAACACCTTGGAAGTGTTGCGCGATCTTAATGAGTCATTTAAGAAGGAGGCACACTTGTATAGTGTAAATGGACCTTGAGCCTTTAAGCTCTCGTCCTTTAGTAGATAGATGACATTTAAGGTAGTTAATGTAAAGTAGATAGAATTTAATTCTAGACTAGACAGTTGTAGAGCACACGAGGAAAACGGGATATAGACACCCTCATTGTGCGTTTGTAATTTTATTGGATTCTGGAGCATTAGAGCGAGAGCAAGCAGAGAGTTTTGTAAGAACACTCATGTATAGACATTTGAATTCATAGAAAGATTTGGTTCAAATTCATGGTTTTGTGTCTGTTCTCTGTGTATTGATGTTGATATGCTCATGAATGTTTGCTTCCAGTTATACATTTGCTTTTATATGCTGTGTATATGATTTCATGTTTGAATTGAGGTCTCAGAGGGTGAAGGAGTGAGTTTCAATTGTTTCTCTATCTGAGCTAGAGATTCCTGCAAGGAGTGCAGTCACAGTTTCCGCAAGGAGTGCGTTGACAGAGGGTTCAAATAGGGATAGCTTTTGTTCTCATTCATCCCAAAGGTGCAGTTGGGCACAGGAGTCATGGAAGGAGTGCGCAGGCCAAGTAAAAGTCTCAGGGTTGCGAACCTGGGTGAAGTATTGAAGGACTGCTGTTGTAGGTGTGCACAGAGTCGAGGGAATTCAACACTTAGGCATGGTTGAAGGTTTGCCGTAAGGAGTGCGTGCAAGAGTTTTTCCGGAAGGACTTGGAAGTCGTGGGAAAAGCTCAGGAAGGATAAGACATTTGAATTTGTTGAAGGACAACGCAGATGAGTTGTGCGTGAAGTGTTTAAACAAGCATCGCAAGTAGTGCACAGGTGGACAAGTCCTTGTGGAGGAGTACTTGGTTCATTTCGTAGAATTCATAGGGAAAGATAGACGGTCGGTATTCTCCGATGGGAATTCGTGACATTCCGTGAGCCGTTGGATCTTGCAGAGGTACAGGGTAGATACGGTGTCATATTTCCTAGAGGTTTAAAGCTCAGGAGAAGCAGAGCCGTTGATCCGAGCCACGAGGGCCGTTGGATCTACACCTATATCGTGTATCGGGGGTTCGTAAATTGATACTCCAAAATATTGCAACGAGAATCGCGATATTGATACGCGATATCGCGACGGGTATGAGAAGAGCGTGGGACCAGAAGAATGAGAGTGGTGAATAGGTGGCATGAGTCATCGGGGTTTCACGGTGAGAAGGCCCGAAACATTGACATCGGGATTCGCGAAATAGCGAAATCCGAAATCCCGACAAGGTGACAAGGGTAGGAAAAGTCAACTCGCGCGTGTGTCGGGTAATCGACATATCGGTTATTGGGAGTCGGGGAACCGAAGTGTTCGACATTGCGAGGGTCGAAATTGCAATAGAGCAAGTCCCGATAGGAGAAGGGAAAGGTCAGTGCTGACTTATATCAGCGTTCGGGGATTCATAGGACCAACACTTGATCACTGACCTTTGGATTCGCGAAGTCGTGAATTTCAATCCTCCGATTTATAAAAAGACAGGATCGCTCTGTGGGGCAGATTTCTCGATAGGGAAATAGAAGGACAGAAGATCCTATGAGCTGACGTGAACCTTCCGACCTGCGGGTTGTGAGGAAGGGGCTGCATTGTCGTCAATAAGTAGGGTCATGGTTTCTCTATTCTTTGTAAGTAGGAGGAAGAAAATATTTCTCATCTTTTTTATATTATGCTTATTTTCTTAGTACGTTCAAAGTGATATTGGTAACTAGATTGTACAAAGTAAAATTTGAGGA
>SNQJ01S0005225.1:14067-29864 GCA_010110895.2 Picea sitchensis
GAGATGAGTGATATCGGATTGATGCACTACTTTCTGGGTATGGAGGTATGGCAGGAGGAGGGTCACATATTTCTCGCGCAGGGGAAGTATGCAGCAGATATTTTGAGCAGGTTTGAGATGGAGGACTGCAGACCCATGTCTACACCTATGATCACCAACTGGAAGAAGCTTAGTGCTTCAGATAGCCAGTTGGTGGATGCCACAATATACAAGCAGTTGATTGGTTCACTCATGTATCTGGTTAACACCAAACCAGATATTTGTTTTGCCGTGAACACTCTCAGTCAGTACATGGTTGAGCCGAGGAGTGTTCACATGGTTGGGGCAAAACACATCTTGAGATATGTTGCTGGGATAGTGGACTATGGCCTAGACTATGTCAGGGGAGATGGAGTCAGTTTGGTTGGCTACACAGATTCAGACTGGGCAAGATGTGCTGCTGACAAGAAAAGCACCTCAGGGTGCTACTTCAGTTTGGGGTCAGGACTTATTTCCTGGTTCAGCCGGAAGCAGAAGTCAGTTTCTTTGAGCTCGACCGAGGCAGAGTATATGGCGGTCAGTCAGGCCAGTTGCGAGGCCATTTGGCTTCATAAGATGTTGGTTGGTTTATTTGGTCAGGAGATGTCACCGACTGTCATTCACTGTGATAATCAAAGTTGCATAAAACTCTCTGAGAATCCAGTGTTTCATGACCGGTCGAAGCATATTGAGATCAGGTACCACTTCATTCATGACTGGGTTCAGAGAGGGGCAGTTCAGTTGCAGTATGTATCTACAGATGACCAGGTTGCAGATATTCTCACCAAGGCCCTACCACGGGGCAAGCATGTCTATTTCAGAGACAAGATGAGCTTGGTGAGGAACACCTTCCTCGATAAGAGGGAGTGTTGAATTTTGTACCTTGGGAGGTGTTCCCCATGTGCTTATGCCCTCCTTAGCACATGAGAGAAGGATATTACACTTTGTACCATGTACTTTTGTCTAATTTCACTTTGATTTTGTCTAAAGTGAAATTTAGTCATTTTGGCCTAAAAGTGACTATTAATTCACAAAGGGGTGAATTAGAGACATAAAGTCGACTTAGGAAACTTAACCCAAAGTGGGTTAATGATTTAGATATTTATGGGGAGATCTCAACCATTGATTAGATGGGAGATGAGATGATCTCCACCATTCATACTCTAGGTTTACTTTTGGATGTCAAAGAGGGGTGCAAAGGGTGAAGGAGGGCGCATTGTTCATTCATTCACTTGTTCATTGAGAGAAGAGCTTTTGGAAGATGAGCATGAGGTCAATTTTGTGAGGATGCGTGATCTTGGGCGCTAGCTTTCATGGAGGGAGGCTACTAGCTACTTGCTTGGTTTATTTACTGGAGAGGTTCTACTTCTGTGGAGGGCGCATTGCCAGATTGGGGCGCATCAGTTGTTGAGAGACTTCTAGCCATCAGATTGCAGTGAGATCAGTTGCAGAGGAAAGTCATTCAGCAAAGCTTCATTACTGTGGAGGAGTTTCCAGATCTGAGCTCACAGTTTGCAGTTGGAGCAGATTCAGTGGATTCGGCAGCTTGTATGTGGGGCGCACTATTCTGGGGTGCACTTGGAGGTTTTGGGCTTATATATCAACTCAGATTGAGTTGCTATTTTATCAGGTTCCATCATTTATTGTACTTGTTTTATTCCTTCTTCTGCTTTCCTCATATATACATACATATTCCAAAATGGTTTTCCCCAGGGGGTTTTTATCCAGGGTCATGTTGACCAAAAATACCGGTGTACACAAATGCATTGATTAGTCTCTTAGATCTCTTTATTTTCAACTGTAAATATCTATAGGTGTGTTGTATTTATTTTGGTATGCATGTACTAACATCTGGACACTAAAACTACATGCTAGAGAACCCAAAATCGCAAGTATAACCGTAACAAATCAGCAAGAAACTTTTGGACTGTTGGTTGATATAAAACAGCAGAAAATACTTTACTTGCCAGTTGAAACTTAGAGCCTAATTGTGATCAAAGACAGACCCAGTAGGCAAGCTAATAGGACCTGTAAAATCTTCATTTCTCTCCTCTCTTTTGTTTTATATAGGAGTGGCTTGCATTCTTCCACGTTGTATTGTCATTCTCGTACTTAGTCCTACTCACCTACTCTTGTGGTTATTTGTTGGACATTAATAAAAATATTTTATCTACCAAAGATTGAATATCTAAAATACCTTTATTGTCATTAGAGATTTGTTGCCTATCCTTCAACATATCACATTTCATTTGAAAATCAGTGAATTAGAGGCTCAGCTAATTACATTAAAATCCAGACCAACTTAATTGAATGGAGTTGTTTCAACAAAAAATATATCAATTGTTGAACACAAGGATTCTAGGAACACATCCTACTTATTTTCATAAGGTTCCCTATTTGTTCACTAAATATAGTTTCTTCATTATCAACTTTGACATAAATTAAATTTTTTCCCTCGTTCACAAGTTCACAACCTCTCCAACACCTCAAGCTTTTATCCCAAAAGAAATTGCACATGTTGTCACTTCCATCTTATTTGAATTGTCACTGAGAGACTTAACTTTTGCATCCATTCCCTCAATAAATATAGTGTTCTTGGCGTTCACTACATTTGCAGTACCAACAAATACTAGCAAAAATTGTTTATTGTTTTGTGATTATTAGAGATATAAGGCCTACCCATGTAATAAAGTCACCTTAGAGACTTTAGGTTAAAAGATTAGGTTTTTCAACTCCTAGGATTGGGGTTTTGGTCTCTCAAGCTCTTTATAAGAGTGAGGACCCTCATTGTAATATTGTACCACTCAATAATAATATCCTTCAGTGTTTATGAAGATCATGTTTTTGGTATCATAACTCTACCTAGGGTTTTTTTGGTTCTCGTATCATGGTACCAAAGCGAGAAGGTCTTGAGTTTGAGCTTAGTTGATTATTAAGTTTAAGAGAAGTCGCCAAGGATCTAAGAAAAGAGCCACCAATCAACATGAAAGAGGGTTGCATGTTGATTTCAAAACTTGCGTCAAGTGGCATAGCCATTGGGTGAAGGAAAATTGTCAAAGTTGTCGTAATAAGTAGAGTCGCAGAATCATTGGTCTAGCCATTGAATGAAATCGAGCTACCAAGTTGTTAATTGCTAAGGGAGACTACCACGGGGAATAGAAGCATACGAAGAGCTACAAACTGTGACTATAGTGTTGGAGAAGAGCTATCAACGGAAGAAAAAAAATTGAGTTGCTACATGGGTTTGAGGTCTTGACATGAAGTCCCATGCCTCCGCTATCAACAGAGCAGTCATATCAATTAGAAAAGTATGCAGCTGCCATGGATGGCACGTATTCTCGACCCCGTCCAAAGCATGTATTTTGAGCCACCAGGCAAGACAATGTTTCGAATCCTCTGTCTAGACTCTAGAGACCAAGGCCAATGGAGTCATGGGAAAGGGCAACGGCATTGTTTCGCAGATTAGGAAGGAGACAAGCACCTAAATCACCGTGCAAGAGATTGTCCAAGGTTGCAAAGAGAGGATTATTGTTATTTCTGCGCCATAAGATAATGGGAATAATGGTGGAGATTTGGGGGAAATTTCGTCTACCCAGGACGCTCTATTTAGGGCTCATGGAATGATTTGTGAGGATATTGTCGATCAAGACGACCCCAACAATCTTATTACCACTCATCTGGTTGTTCCCAATGGTCAAGTTGGGTGTTTGTTGGGAAAGGATGGTAAGATCATCCACCAAATGAGGGAGGAGACCAAGGCAAATATTAAGATTTTACCTCAAGAGAAGACGTCGCCATGTGTTCTATCCACAAATGAGATTTTACGATTACAGGGAAAGAGGAACAGGGTTTGTCGATCATTCATAGAGCAAACCGTTGTGTGAATCAGAGAAAAATTCGAAGAGCCACCAACAAAATAGAGGAAATAGAATGCCACTATTGCAAGAAGATGGGTCACACAACTTGGAATTGTAGACAGCGAGCCAATGATGTTCTTAAGGGAAAGGTCAAAAATAGACAACATATAGCGAGTATAGCCATGATTGAAGATCCATAGGATGCTAACAGTGGTGAAGAATCTATTAAAGAAAAGGGATTTTATACATTTTAGGAAGCCCGCGCTTTGAAGGTGAGAAGGGATCAGTTAACAGCTCAAAATGGATTGTTGCCCAGTTAGTTCAGAAGTTGTGGATCTAGGGAAATATCCCTCAATAGTTGGAGAGACATGCATGTCGATTGCAGTCTACTAGTAAGGTTACGCGACATGCGTGTGGATTGTTGTCCAGTAATTGACTTCAAGAGATTCATGGTTCAGGAGTTCGAGGAGGTGGAATCCAAGAACTCGGGAATTCAACTCAATAGCTACACTGTTACAAGGGTTATGAGGCAACTTGATGGAGCTCAAATTGGTCTGGGAACTGTGTTCAAAGAAGAAGCTTCTAAAGGATGTTACTGATGTTTAGTGTTCAATTTATGTGTTTTACCTTTAATATATGTATTTGATTTCAGTTTGTTATCTTTTAGCACTATACGCCTTATGGGGGGGTATTAGAGATATAAGGCTTACCCATGTAATAAAGTCACCTTACTAACTTTAGGTTAAAAGATTAGGGTTTTCGTCTTTTAGGTTTTTCGTCTCCTAGGGTTAGGGTTTTGGTCTCTCAAGCTCTTTATAAGAGTGAGGACCCTCATTGTAATACTGTATCATTCAACAATAATATCTTCAATGTTTATGGAGATCATGTTTTTGGTATTGTAACCCTACCTAGGGTTACTTTGGTTCTCGTAATAGTGATATCCCTCTCAATCCTTTTGCTCCCTTCATAAAACTTGTTTTGGTAGATTGGAGCAATTTCAACAACCTTATTTCTCATTTCCTTGGATTGTTTTATAACATCAAGTATAGCAGCAAGGTTTTGTTCAACAAAAAGATGTCTTCCTTGCACAAATACACACAGTTCATTTGTGGTGTTGTTGACATGGGAAAATGTCCACTATCAACCTCACAAGTTCACCCAATGAAAAGGCCCAATTAGATTGTCCACCATTGTAAATGGTGAACCCTCCGATTATGGCATGATTGTTGTAAAATCATTTTAAAAAGAAAATGCAAATGTAGAATCCTATTTATCTCACAACTAATCTAATCCTAGATAGGAGCATTTAATGACTAATCGACAAGATAACAAGGGAAGAAATGCAAATAGCAAAGAGAACAGTACACCAACTATAGCCCTACACAAACTGGAGTAGCCCTAAGAGATGGAGGATAGCCTACAAACCCCTAAGAGATACTCGTTTCACATCAATGGTTAGCAACACAAATAATATGTAAGAAAAGTCATCCCAATCCAAAGAACAGTCTACAGTTTGCAGTATCTAATCCTGCAAACATCAAGAAAACCAAGACTAGAGAAAATATTCTGCAACTAGTCACAATGTTGTAAGAATATAAGCACAATAGTTAATAGGCTTCTCTCATTAACATACGAAGGTAGCTTAGAATGCTAAGAGGAGAGACACTTAAATGAATGCAAGGACTCCATTATAAAAAAATATACAGGGCTTTTGGCTTTCCAACTCTCCAACCTTTGGATATTCTATCCTAACCCTTTCAACTTCTCCGAGAGATTTGTCCTTTTCCTTGTGAGGACTTAATTCACATTAAATATTACATAACTCCACTTCTCATGGAGCGATTATTAAAGCTCCAATTATCGTTATTTCCAGGAGACTGCCTACTTTATCTTTGGTTGAATTAGGTGAAGTGAAAGATATCATACAAGCCAAATCCTTCTTAAATTCTGAGAACAAATGGTCATGGTGAAGCAATTGTAACACAACATTGTGCAAAAAACACCTTCAGTTCCAATGGGTGATTTCATCAAGAATGCGGAAAGCCACAAGGGTAGAAATTCCTCAATAGTTTCTTGAATAGTACATGACATCTTCCAGACCAAGATGCTCCCAAATTCTTAACCTTTAGATCAGATTGATCAAGTTCTACAATGAACACCTTCGTAGCTTTATGCAATAATAAAGCAAGGAATTGATGTAAAGGAATGTGGAATGATATATTGTAATTTATCATTGGTGATTCATCTAATCTAAGTACACCTAAACTTCTACTTCTACATCTACCCAGGTCCATGGCTCTCCTAGATCTTCATCACTAGCCATACCATTGTCCATCTCATTAGCACCATGAGGATCATCTCTTTCCATTAGCAGTGTTCTTCCGATTTTATCCTCATTGGCCTCAAGCTCAAAATATGAAATAAAACGACACACGAGAGGCAAAGTTCTTTGAACATCGTGTCTCCTCTCCTCATGTTGTATCTATATCAGTACTTGGAGCATGGCTGCTAGACGGACAAGGACTAGAGTTATAGCGGGCTATGATTCCACAAAAGAGGGGGATTGAAGGGCTAAATGTTTATTTCCTATTTTAATTACCCTTTTGTCTAAGGGAGGGGATCGGTTACGTGAGCTTCTTGGGGAAGGCAAAGAGGTTCTTGATTTCCCCACGAGGTTACTTAAACCCGCCTCTAGTCTAATGGGGGGGGTTCGACTGATGGCTTGTTCGTTGATTCCCTATACGTCCATTCATTTCCCTCACACACTTTCATGCACCCACTTACCCATTCATTGATCCATCCTCATCCGCGTCTTGGCTTGGGAAAGGGAGTCGAACTGCCGAAGAATTAGCCACGGCTTAGTTCGCTGTAGTGGTCGTTGGTGTGATCCAACCGTGACTTGAGGCCCGCATGTCTGAGATGCGTTGGCCTGTGTCCAGCGTTGCTCACAGCTGCGAGTCCTGAGAGTGACAGCATTGAGATTCTGGACTAGTTGCGCTAGAGCCCGAATAAGGAGAAGGATTGCGTGGCAGAGAAGGGTGGAGGTTCGTTCTCTCGGGTGGTGCAAGCTGGGTAGAAGAGAGTTGGGTACTTGGATTGCTGTGAGAGATGGGAAGCTTGTGAGAGCTTGGGTGTTGACTGGTTTGGGAAGCCAAGTAACACTCTGGAACCGTCCTTGTGGATTCATAGCCCTGGCTCGGGGGTGACACTGTTGTTGAGTTTTGGAACAAAAGTGTCTACGGTTGGGTGGAACGTCCTTGGTCTGCAGCCAGTTGGTGTCATCATTCATAAAGATAAGTGCTCTCTGTTATGGTATCAATTGCATGTTTATGAATGTATTTCCATTGTATATTTAATTATCGTTTAATTGAATCTTTAGACTATGCATGCTTGTTGACTACTGCTGTGCATGTCGTTAAAGTCTTTCCTTTTATGCATCCTTAAATTTTAAAAAGGTATTGGTAAGAGAAGAAGCCAAAGGGCGGGCTTGCAGGTAGTGTACCCCAGCCTATGGGTGGTAGGGTATGTTACAGTTTGGTATCAGAGCTTCTAGTTGAAACACCAAGCTGGTATGGGATGGGTCTGTTGGCCAGAGTCTCGGGGTCGAGATGGAACTCTGACCGTGGAGTTGAAAAGCTCAGGAGGAATGGCGTTTGCAAAATCTGCACAGGAGATAAAATGCCAGAGACTCGTGTAAGGGGTTCGAAGGATCGTGACCGTCCCCTTCGAATTCGGGAACCATCGGCACTATAGGATCAAGAGAGATCCGGGATCGTTGGATTGGAGGACAGGTGAGCAGGGGTCCTCCGATGAAAAGGAAGCAACGGCTAAGGTCACCACTGTCGGATCCCATTGGAGAGTGAGATCAACGGACAGTAGGCATTACGGGGAACCGAGTTGCATGGGAGATAATTTCCCAAGTCGGTCCCGCAATCCAAACCACGATTTCCCCACGGGGATACGTGTCAACATCAGGAGAATTGCAGGGCGAAAAGAGGGTTACTCCAAGTCGTCGATGCGTGCCCCCACAAATTGAAAGGCAGTGAGTGATGTGACATGTTACGGCTCGAACATCGAAACTTCGTATCGCCGAAGTAGATCCTGACCGTCGATCACCAAGAGGTATGTGTCAGCAGATCAGTAACTCCGGAGGAATCTGTTCGAGAGGTTTTCAGTTGAGATTTGAAACTCCCGAAGCCCGAAGAGCCAAAGAGCCTAAGTAAATCCCGATCGTCCGATCATCCGAAATAGATCTCAAGCGTCAGATTGCCCGAGGTGAATCTGGGTTGCCTAATCCAGAAGAGACGTGGCGTAAATATGTGGATTTCGGGTGAAGACCCGAAGTAAGCGTTAGTCGTCCGATTCAAGAGGACATGCGGCAAAATCCCGTGTATTTCGAGCGGTTTGAAGTTTAAGATTTCCGAAACCGGAAGACCCGAACTAAGCCTCAACTGTCAGATTAAGGAGGACACGTGGTGCAGATCCGTAGACTCCGGGTGAAGACCCGAAGTGAATCTTAGTCGTCCGATCCAGCACACATGGCGACAGATTGGCCCGTTCGGAAATTCGGAGTTCGGGAGAATTGGAAGTGTGCTAGTATGGAAACTCCCGAAGTCCCGAAGCTCGAAGAGCAGAAGTGATGAGGCACGATGACGTCACCTGGAGGTGATGTGGACCCAAAAATTTCCCGAAGTAACGTGGCTTGCGGACGTCACCTGCGATGACGTGGACACATGGCATGTGTGCCTTGTGTCAGTCAGTTTTGAGCATTTGGAGTATTGAAAAGTCAGTTAGGACGTGACACTTGTATCCCGCTTGATTGGGCCACGTGTCCGCTTCCAGTATTTCGCCACGTGGCAATAGATTGTGCAGTCCAGAGACTGGGCACTCCAGAGAGGAAAGATGTGACAGGTAGCATTGGGCCGAAAACTCTCGAAGGCCCGAAGGCCGAAGTACGTATCGACCGTTGATTCCAGACGACACACGTCGAAGGATCGTCGAATTCGAGTGAAAGCACTACGGGAGAAAGTGTAGGAGGAAAGTTTGAAACTTCTGAAGCCTGAAGAACCGAAGCGATTCACAGTCGTTGATCTGTGGGATGACACCCGTCGGCAGATCATGAACTCCGGGTAAAAGCGTTCCAAGAGGAGGCAAGCAGGGAAAGTTGAGACCCCCGAAGCGGGAAGTCCTGAAGTGGATCTCGATCGTTGATCGTCAAAGAGAATGAGGACCGTTGATCTGGTCTTGGCAGAAAGTTCCGAAGTCTTGAAGCTCTGGACAAGCGCTTTTTCAGCTAAGCGCAGGGTCATGGCCGTGGTCATATTCAGAGTTGAGGGAAGGAGAGCTAAGGGCCGAATTGGTTGTCTTTGAGACAGAAAAGTGCTAAGGAATGATTTAGCCAAGGTTTCTAGCCGTGGTCACTTGGGAAGGTGGTTTGAAGGAAGCGCCTGCGCAGGATGAGATTCTGTGTCGGCCAAGGATAACAGGACACTGTCATTTTCGGAGAATGGGGATATGATCTTCATGAACAAAAAAAGAAAGAGACATGTAGCATGGTTTGGCAATTTTGTTTATCATATGCGTAATTCTAACAAAATGGTTGCTTGCACATTTTGCAGAATTAAGGGGCTTTTTATCCCCACTTTTCAGGGATAACTAGGATATCATGTCTCGAGGCCCACAGGTCCTAGACATGGAGTACCGAGAGCAGGATTGACCCGAGCATGGCCCTAGAGGGTCCACCTTTTCTTCTTCCATCGTCTTTATCTTGTCAGCAGCAGCAACATCCATCACCATCGGTTTGGTCCTGTATCAAAAGAGGTTCTTGCTTCATGAGGTAATTAGTCCAGGTATCATGGTATGTGTAACATTTGATCGTTAAAACCTTTAAATGTATGCATTTGATTCCTTTTATTTCTAACAACTGCTTGGATCTTACATTTGCCCACTTGACCATGTTTGGGGGGATTCACAGGGTGCCCTAGCAAGCCTGTATCTGTAGGTTTTGGTTTTTCACTTGGGGGATTTCTGAAAAGCCATCATCCGCTCCCCTCATAGCACCACTTCTTCATCTTACTTCCCACTCACTTATCCCATTCCCCTTGTCCGGGCATTGGGTTGACCTATTTTCAGGACTGCACCTTACATCGTGGAAAGAAGGCGCTAAAGGCCCAAAAGGTAAAAGCAAGCTGGAAAAAGATAAAAGCCTAAGAATAAAACCTCGAGAAGCTTCGCCCAGGGATCCCCGAGAAAGCAATAAAAGGCTTCTCAGCAAGAAACAAGAGGGACCCAAAAAAATAATAAAACAAGACCTAGTCAGAGGATAGGGGGTCTCATCACGAGCCAGCCTATTAGGACCATGGGTACTTAGCAGTATGACATTGCCACCAGCTGGTTACCACGCCCGGGCAGTGACCCTTGGTTGCATGGCCAAGGGAAAGGGGGTCTCATCACAAGAAAGCCTTCTCATCTCTGTGAAAGTACTTGTGGGTAACGTTGTCAGCTCTGTTCACCATGCCAAGGCAGTGTCCCCTGATTAGCTCTTGAATAAAAAAGCAAAAAAAGAATAAAACAATAAAGGCAAGAATGGGCTTGAAAAAAATGCATCCATGACAGGTACAGCTTGCCTTCTAGAAAGGCACCCACAGGTAACACTTTTGCATCCTTGGCCTTCACTGCACCCACATGCTTGGACATCACCTGACCACATCACCCACTTACATGGCTTGGATGAGGTCTTTTCGGGAACTTTCCTTTTCCTGTGGACACTAACCCAATAGGATGCCTTATCCTTTTCTCCAGACTTCTATTGCAGGCTTTTGTAACGTCTTTGAGTTGTTGACTGATGTATTAGGAATTTTGTGCATATGTTTAATAATATTGATGATGAGATGTGATTCACATTCCTATGATCCCTGTGACTGATCAGCCCATGGAGGGCGTAGCCTTTGATGTGCAAGACCATGCCCGACGGACAGGTACCATTTGGACCGGTACACATGGGGAGATGATCAGTTCGGACCTCCATGGGGCTGAAGAGCCCACCAGATGGATGTTGAGACCCCATCAGGGGGCAGAGACAGAACAGAGGTTGATTAGAGACATTGCACCGAAGAAGAAGAGGACGTTCCACCAGAGGCACCCCGACACAGCTGGACCTTGGGGGATTTGACCCATTTTCAGTGGGACGTTGGCTCTAGATCGCCTAGGACGTCACCAGAAAGCTTATGACGTCATCATGAGCGTATTGGCAGATGGACAGGGAAGTTGGCACGTGTGGCAGCT
Source organism: Picea sitchensis (assembly GCA_010110895.2). Taxonomy (NCBI): domain Eukaryota; kingdom Viridiplantae; phylum Streptophyta; class Pinopsida; order Pinales; family Pinaceae; genus Picea; species Picea sitchensis. The sequence continues at coordinate 25,227 of SNQJ01S0005225.1, forward strand.
TGGAGAGGCCCAAAAACAGCTAACGTCATGCTTCAAGAGGCTACACTTGCCCTAATAGGGGCTAACGTCACCCTAGAGAGGGGTGACGTCTTACCTTTTGCTTGATTAAGGTTTAGATTTAACAATTTAAGGTAAAAACAATATGATTTGATATTTTGGCCATGTCGGCCTTTTTACCTGACCTAAAATGTAAAATTACGTCAAGGTTTTGTATAAATGAGAGATTTTGACTCTCATTTTTTTGGATCACAACTCATTCACTCCATAAGGAGGCCTGAAATTTGCGCCCTATCTTGGGTATTTGGGCTGATTTAGTGAGGCGCACTTGTTGAAGGAAGACTTTTTTGGCATTCTATGGTGTTTCTCTTGAAGGAAGGTGTTATAACTAGGGTTTGCATGGTTATTTCTTGATGAATTGTAAGTATTTTTCTGCAAAACTTCTTGAATGAATGATTGTAGTCTAATTTTTTGCATATGTTTATGAATTTTGCAAAATCAAAACCCTAGGTGACAAGCACACAAGTAGGTCCTTGTCTCATGTCCCCTGATAGAGAAACTTTCAACCATTGAAGAAGAAAAAGAGAGCCTAGTCGTAGCTACACTCCTTTTTCTTCCTCTCCTTTGCTAGCCATACCATTTAGAATTCAAGAGGAAGAAGACGTCCCAGGCCTAAGTTATCTACACTTAGGACCGTTTTTCTTTTAGGGTTTGATGAAAGAGCCTTGTTGTAGCAACACTCTCCCTCATTAAGCCTTCTTGTCTTGATTTTGTGCTTCATTTGAGCTCGCTGTTTTGCCAAGTTGACCTAAGGAAGGAGGAGAGAGCACGAGGCCTTGCTATAGCAACACCGGAGTGAGCCTCTCTCCCCTAGGGTTTTGATTCTGAGGCCCTGCCATAGTAGCGCTTCAAAACTCTTCCCTCTAGTCCTTAGCCTTCCTCCTCCAACCCTTGCGTCCTTCACTTTTGACTCCATTTACCCTCTAAGGCACTGATCTAAAGTCCTCCAGCATTGAAGTGAAACTTGATTACAACACTCTCAAAACTCTTTGAATTTCAAACCCTAACTAACTTACTAACCCTACTGTTGTTGTCATCCTTGGTTATTACATATTTAGTGCAGCAACGTTTTGTCTTAAGAGCAATTGAATGGTGGTTTAGGCATTAATTGAGTAAGGTGTTGATTGATTACATTGAATGCTACATTGTTCCAATATTTATTGGTGAAGTGTTATAACTTTTCATTGATATTGATAAACATTGACTTCGTCAACATTTATTGCTAATTGCTTATATGTATTTATCAGATAGTCTTATGAAGTACTAACCCATTGAAATAGCTTACACATATTAGTTTGTTGTTGCTTTGTTCCAGGCAGGTACACTTCTTTTGGGGTTTTACTTCTTAAATTGGCCTTTGGCCGAACTATCTGTTTGGGTGGTGACTTGTGAAGGGGCAAAACCTTATCTTTATCTTATTAGCCTTTTGCCTCTTCAAAACCTCAGGTCATCTGGGACGTCTCCCCTGGGCCTAACCTCCCTAAAGAGAAAGAACCATCCCATTGTGGTGACATTGGGTGGGATTGGTTCCTGTTACGCCAGTTTGGCCTTCTATCTTATAGCCTTTTATCCTAGCTACAAACTATGCGATAACATTTTGGCGTCGCTGCCGGGGAACACTGAGTCAAACCTTCCTCAGACGACACTTTTCGATAAGCCTTGCCTCAGAGACTCTTTTCTTACAAGCTTACCTGGCGACTCCACTAGTGTGTTTTCCCTTTTCCTTTGGTAGTTTCAAGTAAACTATCTGGCGACTCCACAAACCAATAAGAGGTTTAATAATCCTCCTTTATCTTTCAAAAGGAAGCCTCCCAAGAACTCTCCTGTTGTAAAATCACTTTTTGGAAAGAGTCTTCCTTTGAAAACCATGTCTAGTTCAGGGACCACCACTACGGCGAAGCCAGCTAACAATCAAAAACAATGGTCATATACTCTCTTCAAACCACTAGACATGTCAGCCATACCAGGCTACCCTAGGCAAATGCCAGCCAAGTACGAAAAATGGTTGCCTAAATTCACCGGCACTGATGCAATTAGTGCCGAAGAGCACATGAGCAGCTTTTGGGCGTTTTTTCAGCTTCATCCCATTAGTGATGATGCTGAAGACTTAGTCATGAAGTTGTTCTCTGCTACCCTCTATGATGCCTCGAGACGGTATCTAAGCCTTCTCGATGGTAGCATTAAAACCATGGACAAACTTGAAGAAGTTTTTCTCAAGAGGTGGAGTATCAAAGAGGACCCTAACATGCTCCCTACCCGATTGAATACCCTGTGTAAGCATGAAAATGAGTCCATTCGGGAGTTCCATACTAGGTTTGAGACCTTACTGCAAAAGATCCCCGCAAGCTATCATCCAAAAGATGATTACCTTGTCCACATCTATACCAGATCTTTCAATGGCCAATTAGGGTATCTTCTCGGAGACAAAAAACCCCCAATCAATTCAAGAAGCCCAAGAGCTCGCTACTAGAATTTAGGGCAACCTCCTTTCGTCCAAAAGCGAGCCTTTCGCAAATCCAAGGGGGAAAATGGACACCAAACCAAAGATAGTCCACAACCTTGAACCTACCTCTGACCTTTGCGCCAGCATGGCCAAGTTGCAAGCCTCTATGGATGGTATCATAAAAAACCAAGAACAAATGATGAGTAGGATCATCAACTTGGAAAGATCCCAAAGCCAAGCACCTAGGGTCCCATGCAAAGGGCAGTTTCAAAAAGGGAACCAATTTTACAAGCCAAAGAATGAACAAAAAGTCCCAAACACCTTAGCCCCTACAAACGTTGTCGATGAAAACCCTTGGTGCCTAGAATGCAGTGAGGCACATTGGGACCATGAATGTCCTTATAGTGATAATGGCCATCAACAAGTGAACAATATAGTCCATCTCATGGAAGGCCCTCAGATAAACATCACAGTTGAAGAACATCAAGAGGCCATGAGAGAAGCTACCAGGAAGGCTAGGATGGCAGTAATAAACAACCTAGAACAAGAATCAAAAGAAAAACTGAAGAAACAAGAGCTCCAGGTGTATAGAAGAAAAAAACTAAGCAAACCTACCACTAAGCAAACAAAACCCCCATCCTTGGATGTGCTCCTTCCCAAGACTGAAAGGGTTGACTTAAACTTTGACTTTGAAGGGGCACTATCCAAAATGCATGTAACCGTCCCCCTAAGAGAAGTCATTAAGGTGCCATCGATCAAGGAACGTTTTGACAATTTCTTTCAAGGACTAGATGGACCCATGGACCCCCCTATCATGCTAAAAGTCGATCATTTCAGGGTTCAATACGGGGAAAACCCTCCCTTCTTCATGACCTTAATAATGAAAGACAAGAGCCTCAACAACTGCATGTTAGATACAGGGGTAGGTGCCAACATAATGCCTTTCAAAGTCAAGCAAAAAATACGGTTGAAAGTCACACGCCCTTATAGAAATGTATGTGGTCTCGAATCTAAAGCCATCCCCACACATGGAGTAGTTGAGAATGTGGAAATTTGCCTTAAAGAATACCCTGAGAAAGTAATCCACATTGACATCGTGATAGTAGACGTCCCAGATGTGTGGGGAATGTTGTTGTACAGGAAATTTGCATCAATGTTGGGTGGTACCCTTGAGATGGACCTCTCTTTTATAGAATTCCCTTTGAAAAATGGAACAACTGGCCGTATCCTAAATGAGCCAGTAACTGAGACCCATGTGCAAGAAGCTAATCTCCCCGTCAAAAGTGACAAGGCACATGATGAGATCTTACAAACCCTTCATAAATATTCTCCTGAAGATATGCCTTTCGCAACAGAGAAGGATTTTGATCAGATCAAATGGCCCAAAAGGGAAGAGTACCAACAACTCCTGGATGAATTTAAAGACAAAGAAATCGGGACTGTGAAGATGCTGAAAAGACCAGAAGATGACGAGCAGATTCATCCGTCCCATGAAGAGGTATTTACAGCAGAAGCCCACCCTCCTCCCTCCACACAGTACACCAGGGTTGTCCAAGGAAAAATCAATTATAAGATCAGGAAATACAAGGGAGACGTAGTATGGATGTGGGACACCCAAAAGGGAGAGCCAACTAATGTCAATGGAAGCACTCAATCATGGCTCGAACCTTTCAAAGTTCGAAGAGAATCAGTTGATGACTCATACCATTTATCCACTTTGGAAGGAAGAAGGCGCCCATTACCGATCAGCGGGCACCTCCTCAAACCCCACCAGGGTGAGGGAACCTGACTTCACAGGTAAGTGCAGGTAAGTAGGCATTTTTGCATCCGTGTATTATACCATTTGCATTGCACGTTAGTTTGCTTTCACATTTACATCTATTGATTGTTTTCTCTCAGTCTATATATATATATATATGTGTGTGTGTGTGTGTGTGTGTGTGTGTGTTGGGTGGCATTACCACCCATAATTTTGTTACTAATGCTTCTTTCGAGATCAAGCAGGTCTGCAGGTTATGTCAGAGATGTTGAGGTTCTCATGCGCTCTACAGTGAGTACATGTGCCCGAGTTGGAGCCAGATGTTATCCCCACTTTTCAGGGATAACTAGGAGATCATGTCTCGAGGCCCACAGGTCCT
>SNQJ01S0005225.1:45675-57717 GCA_010110895.2 Picea sitchensis
TAGGTTTTCTTGGTGGTGAAGGTCTTTCTCTTGAAGAATATAGCAAAGGATTTGGCTGGGTTTTCTTCCCTTGTTGAGAAGGGTTTCCCAGGATACTTCTTGTGTTCTTGTGCATGGTACTTCTTCTTGTGATCTTGGTTGATGCAACATTAATGGTTATGGTTGAATGCTAAAAATGGAATGAACTTCATGCTTAACCTTGCTTATTAAAAAATCAACAATTTTCGAGGTACTAAAGGCTGCCAACATAGGTCTGTCAAAGTGAAATTAGAACATAAAGTAAAGGTATAAGTCTCCCCCTCTGTGTTTAGAGACTCACAAACACAAGGGGACCACTTTCCAAGGTACCCAAATGTCAACAATATCCACTACAAGCAAGTTATCAAGAACCTTTATAAGCCAACTTAAGGCATATGGAAATAAAAATCTGCCACTTATCTGGAGAACATTCATAGATTTAGGGCAAGTGTGTAAACAGATTCCTACATATTACAAATTAACAAAATAGTTCTGCAAACATGTATAAACATATTGAATAGTAAATGATGGATAAGAATTCATAAGAATGACGATGTTACAATGAGCCTCGTGACATTATACTTATATGCATTGACTGGTCACGAGGTGAAGTGGGATGTGTCCCTTGACCTTTTGTTAACCTAATGACTATTATTTATTATTATTGTTGAGATTTGGATATCTTGGAAAGTGGTTCCTTGTGGTTTTGGGTCTGTAACCACAAGAGGGAAATGTTTGTACCATTGTACCTTGTACTTTATGTCTAATTTCACTTTGACTTAGGAGATTTAAGTCAAAAGTGAAATTCGTCACTTTTAGCCTAAAGTGACTATTAATTCACTTTGTGGGTGAATTGGGAGACATAAAGTGAACTTAGGGAACTAAACCCAAAGTGAGTTTTGAGGTGAGATTATTTTGGAGAGATCTCTTCCATTGATTAGATGGAGCTTGGAGTGATCTAGGCCATCCATCTTTAGGTTTCCTTATGGATGGTTCAAGAGGGGCGCATAGGGCCAAAGGAGGCTCATTCCTTCATTTGTTCACCAAGAGAGTTGGGAGAGGAGCAAAGGGATGAGGATGGAGGCTATGGATGAGGGAAGTTTAGGCACCTCCTTTCATGGAGGACTCATGGAGGCTTAGGCCCTCTATTATTTTTGGTGTGTTCTAGCTTTGAGGAGGGCGCACTCTAGGAGGAGGGCACATACTTAGCAGGCACTAGCTATACTTGGACGATCGCAGATCTGTGAGTTTCAGTGGGGAGGTAGCACACAACAACTTGTTTGTGTGCAAGGAATTCTTCATCTGAGGTAAGAGAATCAAGGGCGCTTCAGTTCAATGAGAATGGAAACAAAGGAGGAGGGTGCATATCTTCTTGGAACCTTTAGCAAGGATTGAGAGGAGCTTGCTACTTGTACAGGTTCCATTGTATTTGCTTACTTGTTGTATCTCATGCTTTAGATATCACTTATATACACTTTCATTCTAAACTCGTTTTCCTCGGGGGGGGTTTATCCAGGGTCATGTTGACCAAATATACATGTGTTCATTTTTCATGTATGCTTAGTGTTTAAATCAGCAATAGGAGCTTGTAAAGATCCTAGAGGAGTGTTATATGTTTTGAGGTTTGCATGTACTAACATTGGGTTACTAAAACTACTTGCAAGGGCACGTTAAAAGAGCATATATCCATCAGTTGAGGGAAGAATTCTTGGCAGATTTGAGCAGACCTGTTTGCTGTCCTAAAACGCAGCAAAGGACAGATTTGGTTGATGAAACTTAGAACCCAAAAAAAGGTCAAAGACAGACCTGTAGGGCAGCCCTCATAGTTCCTCAAAAATCTACAACTATTAGTATTATTTTATTATATTTATTGTTATTTATGTTTCTTACATTGCCACCCCATTAAGGAATGCAATGTCCTCAAAGCATAGTAAATACTCTCTAGCTAGGCATGTTTCCGTTGTAACATCATTTTTGTGTCTGTCTGGTTTTAAGGGTTTGACTTGTTCAGATTTGGGTACCTTAGAAAGTGGTCCCCATGTGTTTATGAGTCTCTAAACACAAAGGGGGCAGACTATTACCCTTGTACTTTATTTTATGATTCTAATTTCACTTTAACTTAGGAGATTTAAGTCAAAAGTGAAATATGTCACTTAAGTCATTAAAGTGACAATTAATTCACAAAGTGGGTGAATTAATAGACATAAAACAAACTAAGAAAAGTGGGTTTCCTAAGTGAGATTTTTGGATTAGATCTCACCCATTGATTAGACTTGACTAGATTGGATCTAGGCCATTGATCTTTTAGGGTTTGGCCAAAGGAGGCTAAAGGAGGGTATAGTGCATTTATGAGACTTATTCTTCACTTGAGAGAAGAGGAGGAGAGCTAGGGCACATTTCTTGAGGAGAGGAAGGCACACTCGTTGGAGGTTTTGTCTATTGAGTGAGGGAAGGTGCATTAGCTTGGAGGAGGTGCTTCCATGGAGGAGGAGGCACATTTATGAGCTTGGGTGCATTCCAGTCTTGAGGACGCACTTGGAGAAGCAGAGGCGCACATCCTTGAGGAGGGCGCACTTCATACATGAGAGAGTTGTGTAGGGGAGTTGCGCACTTGTGAGAGGAGAGCCTTAGTGTGGAACTAAGGGCGCACTTAGAGAAAGCATTTGCTAGAGAAGGGGTGCACCAAAGCTAGATGTGCACCAAACCATGGAGGAGGGCGCACTTGTGTAGAGGGCGCAAGCTTCAAGGGAGAATAGCAAGGGTTACTCAAAGCTTCAAGTGGGTTAATGCAAGATCAAGGCATCTCAGAGGTAAAGGCAAAGGCTCAAAGACAAAGGCATCAGGATAAAGACAAAGCAAGAAAGGAGAAGAAAGGCTCACCAAGGCAAGGGGCGCCTTACTTCACAAGGCTTGTGGGGAGGTCTTCAAGGAACCCCAAGGCATCCGAGAGTGGTTGCTATTGTACCACGTTCACTTGTATATGTTTCCTGTGTTGTACATTTTTCTTTGACGCCTTCTATATATATCTGCTCCAAACTGATTTTCCCATTGGGGGGGGGTTCCAAGGTCATGTTGACCAAAAATCTATGTGTCAATTTCATGCATGCTTAGAAGTGTAGATCAGCATTTTAAAGTTAAAGATCTAGAGGTAGTGTTATTTGTTTTGATGTATATTGCATGTGCTAAGATTGAGTAAAGAAAACACTTGCAAGGGCACTTAACCATCAAATATTGAGCTGAAAGTTTGGTGATTGTTTGCTATCCTAAAACAGCAGCAAAAGACAACCACAGAGTTGAAACATAGAGCCATACTAAGGTCAAAGACAGACCTTAGATGGCAGCCTCACATGACCTCAGAAAATCTACATGACTTTGTTCCTACTTTGAGTGTTGGTGAGGTCCCTTTGTATTGTTTGCATCATATCCTAAAGTCTTTTGACCTAGTTGTTTAATGTGAAACCTTGATACTTCTTGGTAACATATTTTCCTTGGTTTTGATGTTGTATGTTCCTCTACATTTTGAGAGAGGAACCTTCAACACCGTATAAATTATAATGTTGTCCTTGCCAATTAAACTCCATGAACTATTCTTCAAGGTTGGTGGTGTAAGTGCCCAACTACATCAACTATTCCGCACCTAGAACCATATCCATCTTATCAACTGGTAGAGTGTGGAATCCTATTTTTAGTTCTAGTTGTATTTTAACCAAGACTTTATAAAATCTTCGTACTCCTTTGACCTTTTGTCCATCTAAGACCATAATTGTTGTTGGGTCGTTATATTCTTTGCAATGAAAGTTAAGTAGAGGTAGATCGACTAACGGTCAAAGGTCAAGGTGGATCAACAGCAAGTCGACAGTTGAGGAAGTCGACCGGGCAAAGTCGAAGTCGAAGATATCAACAGCAAGTCAACCGACAAGAGGTTGAAGTGCGGGCGTGAGACGACCAACTAGAGACCTAATGAAAGCCAACTCGTAGTCGACTGGTAACCCGACTTGGAAGTCGACTGTAATAGAATCCTAGGATTTCCGGGATTTGTAGCCAATGATATGCATGGATCTGTAATCGTTTTTGGGCACCAATCTTTAGGATTTTGCCTATTGTAAAGCCTATAAAGAGGCGTGTTGTAAGGTCATAAAGGCTAATCATGTAATGATGTAATGCATGTGTAGGTATAGGTTGTTCGTCATGCATATGTAAGCCGATTTGGCTACAAGGTTGTCCTTGCGCAGGCAAGAGGGTATGATGTCGATTGTGTCTTAGGTGTGGACCAAGGTTAGGCATGTAACCTTTTATTCTAATTGAATAAGACAACAAGAGAGCAGAACATTCAAAGTAATGTTGTTTTCTCCCGGTTAAGGGTTCCAGTGTAAAATCTCGGTGTACTATGTGATTGCTTGTTTCATTTACGTTCTTGATTAAATTCTTCTTCTCTTCTGCTAGGATTATTGTGGAAGTGTCCTGCATTCCTGACAACTGCTAGGTCCTTGGTGGAGTACACAAAAAGGTTTAGTTGTTAGCTACATTGATGTCTATACAGTTATGGGTACTAGTGGAATCTACATTTCTATTTTTTACAATTCCTTTGAGCTTTAGTGCCGTCTTAGGTTTTGATTTCCTCATCCTAGTAACAGATGGAATTGTAGGTTCTCTTTCTTCTTTTCTTCGAACATAGGTCTTATCAAAGTTCCTAAGATGAGGCGGAATATATTTTGTACTTAGTTCTTGTATTTGGTTCTTTTGAGTAGTAGTGTCTTTTTCATTTCTATTTTGTTGGGCGCATGGGATTGAAGCTAAGTTGCATGGTACAAGGAAACGGAAACATGTATTTGAAACGGAAATGCGTTGGGGGAAACGTGATAGATATATATATATATATATATATATTATGTGCTATTTCAGAAAATTATATTGAAACTTTGAAAGAAAGCATTTAAGTTTAACATTATGATTCAAAATACAGATTCATGAATAAATGAGCAAGAACATTTAAATAAGAAACATAAAAGACATTGGACAAGTGATACATTATGCGAGCAGCAATATCCAAAAACAACGTTTATTATTTATAAATGAGGCTATATATCAAAATTAGCCTTTATATACGAGCCTTGAGGCTACAATGCTACATGTATGAACTATGAACAATGAACATAGAAATAAAACATAAGCTACTAGTAAAGTCTAATAGTCATCATCCTCGTATTCATATTCATCATGGAAAATAGAACAAGATGTACATTCAACAATGGAATGTGGATTGGTAGAAGTATTTCCAATTCCACTTCTAGGGCACTGGACTAGAAGTACCTTGATTGGAAGCCATTACTGCTGCAAAAAAATTAAAAAAACAAATTTTAAATAAATAAAATGAAATAATAAACCCTTAGAAAGCATTAAATAATTGTTGGGTATGTGTTATATTCTTTGCACAATTAGCCCCATGAGCTATACGTTGCGCTAGGAGCTATACATACTAATAACCCAAGTATGTTGAATTAACCCACAAAATTGGCGAGTGTAGTAAAAAAATTCATGTGTATCATTGATTAACAAATATATTTATGCAATTGTATAAAGTAAAGTAATAAATTATTGATATGTGAATGATGTTACAATGACACTCATGACGGTATACGTATATGCATTGACTAGTCACGAGGAGAATGGATGTGTGCCCTTTGATCTTTCAAAATCCTAATTAACATTATTTATTACTAATACTATTATTATTAGTATATTTATATTTATATTTGTTATAGCAAACCTCTTCCATCTTGTTACCTCCCAAACCTGCACTCAAAGATATTCAAATCCTTGAACAAAGTGCAATCCAAGAGGCACTTAGGAAGGCTTCCCATTGTAACCACAACAACACTTCCTCTCAATTTAAGCCGACTCTCCTCTAGCACAAGTGAAGGTTCCCAAAATAAATGGGGTGGTGGATTGCCAAGACCAATGCCTATCCAATGGGTGATGGTGTCAAAATCAAAAATCAAAAGGGTTTGAACAATATGGAAAGTGTAGTCAGGTGGTTATAAACATGCTCAAATTAACCACATAGATCACTTCAATATGCAGAAAATTAAAAGAGGTCCCTTCCAAAGATGCTCCTCATGACAAGTACAAATTCAACCATGTAATAGTGTGTAACCATGAATAATTAATGGACAGCCACATATGAAATCATAAATGAAGTAGACACAAGTAGGAAGCCCTCTTTATAGAGTGAACAACCAACAATACATTAATCTCCAAGTGTGATTTCATTACAAGATCAAGAAGCATAGATGTGTCATTCTTGTTGTTTTCCTTCATATAAGATATGATCGATATTTTATTACAATGATGATTGTTCCATATACAGAGAACATATGATGACTGTTATCGCATAGTTTGTACTTGGAAGGATAAAGGAAAGGTAATGAAGACAAACTGACACAACAGGAGACTATCCTATCACTGCCACCTCGATAGGATAACTCTTTCTATTTAGGGCGGTAGGCCCAGGGGAGACGTCCCCGGTGACCTGGAGTTTTGAGAAGGTAAAGGCTTATGGCTAAGTAAAAGTTTCCCCCTCACAAGTCACCACCGATCAGAAAGTCCGGCCAAACAGCCAATAAAGATAATGATAACTAGAAGTGTACCTGCCCGGAACAAAGCAACAAGAAAACTATGTATTTGTAAGATCACTTGTTGGTTAGTACTTCATATAATCAAGGACTTTCTGATATAAAGCAAGTGACCGATAATATTGATGAAGCAAATAAATGATGTACAATGGCAATAATCACAATACGTTACTTCACAATTAATGCTTTTAAAGAAGCTTCACAATGAGCAAAAACGATTTATCATCAATGTTACAATGCCAACATTCATTAGAAGCAAAGACAACTAAGCATTAATCAATCTTTCAATTGCTTATAAAAGGGTTAAATGCTGCAAAGTATAATTATGCATCAAATGGATAAATGGCAACAAATAGGGTTAGTAAGTTAGGGTTAGAAGGTATTAATGGTTGTTCAAAGATTTTGGAGATTATGATCAAAAACACTAAAGTAAAAGGTCTTAGACTAGTGCATTCATAGGGCAAATGGAGTCAAAATAGTGGCAAAAGTTGAAGGAACTAAATGATAATACTAGGGCTAAAGACAAGAGGTTTTGATGGTGAAGTGTTGTTGAGCCAAGGCTTGAACCATCAAACCCTAGGGGAAAACGGCTCACTAAGGTGTAGTAACCCTAGGCCTTAGTGCGTTTTCCTCCTTCTTTAGCTCAATGACAGGATAAAAACGGCTAGGATTGAGGAGCAAAGGTAGGGTGTTGCAATGGCAAGGCCCTAGAAATGTCTTCAATACGTAAGAGCTCCTTGGCACAATCTTAGCAGGGAATTAAAATAAGGACACCAACATGTGCTTATTTCCTAGGGTTTATTCCAGCAAATTTTATTAACAAAATGCAAGTAAAAAGACCATAACCAATCAAGTAAGGGAAGGATTGCAGAATTTCACTTACATTCACCAAGTATCATCAATGCCAAACCCTAGTTGTAAACCTTCCACCAAGAAAATGCCAAAAATAGCCAAAACAAGCCTCTTTCAACAAGTGCGCACTAGTAATTTCAGCTAAAACCCTAAAAGAGGGCGCAAATTTCCGACCTCACACAAGTGTGAGTGAAAGATGATGAATAAAAGAGAGTTTTAGCTCTCTTACTTATACCATACCAATGACCTTAATTTAATTTTAGGTCACAAAAGGCCGACAAGGCCAAAAATACATAACAATATTGTTTTACATTAAATGTCATGATAAATCCCTAAATCAAGCATAAATGAAGACGTCGTGCCCTTTTAGGGTGATGTTAGCCCTTTTTAGGGCAACGTTGGTCGCCTAGAGCAAAATGTTAGGCCTCCTTGGGCCTCCAGAAGCTGCCACACGTGCCACAACTACCTCCCAAAACCTCCACAAGCATTGGATGACGTCATGAGTGTCCTGGGTGATGTCATGGGCCTTACAAGGCCAACGTCCTGGTGGAAAGGGCACAACCCCCCTGGATACAGGTCTACTAAGCTACCTCTGGTGAAACACCTCCTCTTCTCTGGTGCAAATCCTTTGATCTGTCTCTACTCCCTGTTGGGGTCTCAGCATCCATCTGGTGGGATTTCAGCCCCATGGAGGTCTAAACTAATCATCTCCCCATTTGTACATGTCCATAATGGTAACTGTCCGTCAGGTGTGGTCCTGCACATCAACAGATACGCCCTCCATGGGATCATAAGTCACAGGGATCATAGCAATGTCAATCACATCTAATCATCAATATTATTAAACATGTGCATAAAAATCCCTTTTACCCGGACAAGTGCTCAAAGACATTATACCAATCTTCAAGCCAAGTTTGGATGAAGTGACAAGGCGTCCTATTGGGCAAATGCTCACTGGAGCAAGATCCATTTCTGCTACAGGACCAGGCCGAGGTGATGGATGTTGTTGTTGCTGACAAAGTGGAGGTGCTGAAGGAAGAAAAGATGGGCCCTCCAAGGCTCTCGGTACTCCATGTCTAGGACCTGTGGGCCTCGAGACATAATCTCCTTAGTTATCCCTAAATTGGGGGATAACAGTGACCATCCATGAAAGAATGCGTCCCTTGGATAATCAATAACTATTTATTATTATCATTTACTTATTATATATAGTATTTAATAATCAAGAATTATATTATTAATTATTAATCTAAGAGAATGTCTTCTCGATGATGTACAAACATCAACACTCCCTCTCAACGAGGGAGACATTATGCATCATGCCAAGCTTGTCTCCGAAGTATACAAACTTCACCCTAGACTCATGACACTTGTCTGACAGTCTTGGGAGACGTCTCTCTCCCACCTGAACCGAGAAGAAAATCCTTCTGCGGCTCTCCCTCTGAGCCAATTGACTCTCTCTGAGATCAGGCTCACTCTGGGTCTGCATGTAATAGCATATAGCATCTTGAGTCTTTATCATTCCTTGTCAAATCACCATGACTAGGACAAAGACCAGACCAGGATCTTTCACAACAGGTACACACTTGTGAGTGAATCTCATCCTGATGCTAACTGACACGTGGAAAGCACTTCAAGCACCTCGAGTCCATATTATTTCTTTTCATGATCAAGGAAGAACTACGCCTGGGCCCATTTACCACAAGTGCACCTTTATCATAAATGTATCCTATCTCCCTTGGTCGGCAGCCCAATCTAGGAGAAGGTTCGCCCAATGCTGAAACATCAACACTCCCTCTTAGCTAGGGAGGTATCTTTCCACAGTAGCACACAACTGCTATCTAGTGGTACACAACCACTGCTAGTAGCACATAGCTATTGTCTAGTGACACAGTCACTGCCAATGGTACACAACCACTGTAGTAGTACACAACTACTATCTAGAGACACACAGTCTCCGCCAGTGTACACAACCATTGTAGTAGAAAAAAGTCTGTCACACATAGCACTCCCATGTGGACTTCTACAGGCTACTCCCTCTAGGAACACTTAGGGTCAACTCCCCATAGTGTGTGACATCAAGGTCAACTCCCTTGACATGTTCTCATGTGCTCTCCACAAGGGACGTGTCCTCATGTGCTCTCAACAAGGAACGTTGGGCTATAAGCCCAAACGCACTTATCCCTTCTCGGATAAGTGTCCTCACAAATCAACTCAACTTAGTTCATAGAGGAGTACGATCTAGAGAATGTTTGTCACACATGGCACTCCCATGTGGCTTCTTGAGGCTACTCCCTCTAGAAACACTAGGGTCAACTCCCCATAGTGTGTGACGTGAAGGTCAACTCCCTTGACATGTCCTCATGTGCTCTCCAAATGGGACGTGTCCTCATGTACTCTCCACAAGGGACGTTGGGCTATCCCTTCTTAGATAAGTGTCCTAACAGATCAACACACTTATCCCTTCTTAGATAAGTGTCCTAACAGATCAACACACTTATCCCTTCTCGGATAAGCCCAAACCCACTTATCCCTTCTCAGATAAGTGTCCTCAAAGATCAACTCAACTCAGTCACAGAGGAGTACGATATGGAGAATGTCTCAGGAAATTGCAAACATCAACACTCCCTCTCAGTGAGGGAGGCATTCTTCGCAACGCCAAGTCTGTCACGGAAGTACTCGAACTTCGTCCTAGTTTGGTAGGAACATCAGCGACCTCCTCATCTGTAGGAAGGCACTGCACCAGTACTTCCTTCCTCTACACCATGTCTCGGAATAATAGTGGAATCCAGCACATGTCCAAATAAATATGCAAGGAGCTTGTGAAGCCACACTGCTTCGCAAACTACCATACTCAATGCAATGTACTATGCCTCTGCGGTGCTCAAGGCCACAAAAGTTTGTTTCCTGCTACACCAGGAAACCATGGAAAATCCCAAAGTGAAGCAACACCCAAAGGTGCTTTTCCTGTCCACTGCGTTCCCTTCCCAATCAGAGTCGGTATATCCTTGCAATCTCGTGTCAATACTGGAAGTATATCTCAGACCATGTCCAAATGTGCCTTGCAGGTATCTCAACACATGCTTCGCAGAAATCCAGTGTGACTATCTCCACTGACTCATAAAAGGTCACGTGCTGGGAGGTACATTTCTCCTAGAGACTTCCTGTCTCTAAGCATCATGTCTGGCAATGTCTCTCCTTTATATCATGTTGGAAGGACTTTCCCCCCATGTTTGCCTCCTGCAACCATAATTATGGCTCCTTCTTAGTGCTATTACCTATGACCTGCCCGAAATAAGAAACAAGAACAACAAAAAAAGGAGATCAATTTATCTTGTGCATTGAACTATATACAGTGACCCTCCAAATGATACGTCTTCTACTAAGACCAAAACACATCCATCATATACTCGATGCCATACGACTAACCATGTTGATTTTCTAGTGTTAAATTAGGCAAGCACAATTTTCCGCAAGTGGTAATTACATCTAATGATATACGATATTACTTTAGTAAACCCTAGAACATCACTAAGTAACTCGGAAAATGTCAACTTCTTAGAAACTTCGGTCTCTTCATTAGATCACTTCTCACGTGTGAGAGAGAAAAAATATGTCTATTGTTGTATCTTTCAAGTGTCTTTTTATAGCAATATTAGAATGATCCAAAAAGACATGTTAGCTTGGGAGTTAGCCTAGTTTAGGGTTAGCAAATGTTAGTAAAAGTTTCAAGCATAAAAGTGTGAGTGTTTGTTTGATCAATCAACACTTGCAAGTGGTAAATTAGTGCCTTTCTACGGTAAATGGAATCACTAATGGCAGCAGCAAATCTTAGAGGAAAAATAGCAATGATAATGATATGTCAAAGGGATGGAGAGGATAAGAGAGGTGTTAGTATCGCAAGGCATCAAAAAATCCAATTCCAAGAGATAATTGCTAGGAAGTAACAAGGGTTAGGCCCTAGCGATTTCTCCTTTCCTTGAACAAAATGTAATAAAATATGCAATTGGGTATGAAATTAGGGTTACTAGAGTGCTACAATGGTAGGGCTCTAGTATCTACTTCAAGATAGGTGTCTTTCAAAAAACATTTAGCACATGGAAGACTATAGAGAAAAAGATAATAACATATGTCTTTCCCCTAGGGTTTCAAGCAAGCAATTTCATAATCTTAGACATGAAACAAGTAAAATTAACCATAAGCATTCATGCACAATAAAGAAATGCATATTTTCCACTTACTTCACCAAGAATAATCAAGAAAAAACCCTAGTTGAAGATCCCCCACATGAAAATTGCCAAAGTACACCAATAAATGCCTTCTCCAAGAAGTGTGCACCACCAATTTCAGCCAAGAAACCTTAAAGAAGGTTGAATTTCACACCACCACTTGTGTGATGAGTCAATGATGAAAACATACAAGAGTTTTATCTCTTATTTATACAATATCAATGACCTTTAATTATCTCTTAGGTTATAAAAGGCCGACATGGCCAGTTTACATCAAAAATCCAGTTTTTACATAGAATCAATAATTAAGA
>SNQJ01S0005225.1:57767-70429 GCA_010110895.2 Picea sitchensis
AATCAAGAAAAAACCCTAGTTGAAGATCCCCCACATGAAAATTGCCAAAGTACACCAATAAATGCCTTCTCCAAGAAGTGTGCACCACCAATTTCAGCCAAGAAACCTTAAAGAAGGTTGAATTTCACACCACCACTTGTGTGGTGAGTCAATGATGAAAACATACAAGAGTTTTATCTCTTATTTATACAATATCAATGACCTTTAATTATCTCTTAGGTTATAAAAGGCCGACATGGCCAGTTTACATCAAAAATCCAGTTTTTACATAAAATCAATAATTAAGACCCTAATTTCACTTTAGGGATGACGTCATGCCCCTTTAGGGTGACGTTAGACCCCCATCTTGGAACTCTAGGCCTCAAATGCAAAACATTGGGCCTCCAGAGGCCTCAAATGCTGCCACACATGCCAACTAGCACCAAACCGTCCTCATAAATGCCAAACCCTAACTGGATGACATCAAGGGTTAGCATGGTGATGTCAGGGGCCTTCAAGGGCCAATGTCATGGTGGAAGGGAAAGACCCCCCTGGGTCTAGGCCTGCTAGAGTATCTCGGGGAAAACATCCTTCTTTGTTCTTGGTGTCATCCTCTGGTGTCTCGCTACCCCTGGTTGGGGTCACAGCATCCATCTGGTGGGCTTTTAGCCCCATGGAGGTCCAAGCTAATCATCTCCCCGTATGTACCTGTCCACCGAGCACGGTCCTGCAGCAACAAGTATGCCCTCCATGGGCTCATAAGTCACACAGAACATAGCAATGTCAATCACATCCAATAATCAAATTACCCAAACATGTGCATCAAACCCCCCTTTACCCAAACAAATTCTCAAAGACGTTATGCAGTTTAACAAGTCAGGTTTGGAGAGGGTCTCAAGATGTCCTATTGGGCTAATTCTCCTCAATTTTGGGGTGTTTCCCAGGTGAAGACCAATCTAGGTCATGTAAATGAGTGAGATGGCGTAGGGGAAATGTTTGGGCAAAAGGTGCAGTACTAACAGGGAAATGTAGGTCTTGCCTGTGGGTGCCTCTATAGAGGGCAAGTTGCACCTTGTCATGGATGCCATTGTTTCCTAGCCCATTCATGCCTTTTACTCTTTGTCTTATTGCTTTTTCTTTCCAAGTGAATAGTTGGGGGACATTGTCCTGGTGTGGTGACCAGTGGTGACAACGTTACCCACAAGCACTTCACGGAAATGAGAAGGTTGGCTCGTGATGAGACCCCCTTTCTCTTGGCTATGCCACCAAGAGCCACTACCCTGGTTTGGTGACCAGATAGATGGTAGTGTCATACCGCTACATGTCCATGGACCTAATAGGTCGGCTCATGATGAGACCTCCCATCCAACAACTAGACCTTGAGTTTTATTTTATCTTACGAGTCCCCTTTTCTTACTGAGAAGCCTTTTATTGCTTTCTCGGGAATCCCTGGGCGAAGCATCTCAAAGGTTTTATTTTGGCTTTTAACTCTTGCCAACTAGTTTTACCCTCTAGTCCTTTAGCCCCTTCTTCCCACAAGGCAAGGTACAACCCTTACTAGTGTGGCAAACTCAATGCCCGAACCAAAGTAGGAGAATATGAGAGGGATAATAATGAAAAATGGTAAGTATGGAAGGAATGGACGATGACCTTTCATAGACCCACCTAGTGGCAACTCATCCTAAAGTGAACCAGCTTAATAGGGCATTCTGTCACCCCCCCCCAGGTATGAACAAGTTAAAGAGCATAATTTCCAAGCAAACATTATGAAATAAAGGAGAGTTCAATGCAACATATTCAAATGCTTCGAAAATCAGAGTGACACATACCATGATACCCGAACTCGTTACCTCATGGAGCAAGACCCACTGCTACTTCAGGATCAGGTCGGTGGGATGGATGTTGGTGCTACTGATAAATGGCATGCACTGAAGAAAAGATGGGCCCTCCGGAGCCAAGCTCAAGTCGTATGGCTCTCGATACTCCATGTCTAGGACCTATGGGCCTCAAGACATAATCTCCTTAGTTATCCCTAGGATAGGGCAAAACATGGCCCATGATGTATTGACATGGTGAACACTCTATTCACTAATGCTCCAGATTTTGTTTTGATCAACAACATCTTGTCTCCTCAAATTATATAGATCATTCTATTCGCCAGGGATGTCCTTTAGCCCGTTATTTATATGTCTTGGCTATGGATGCTTTGGGTTAATTTTGGAAGCCGCCCATATTTCTAGTCAAATTCATGGTACTCTTCTCCCAGATGATTCAGAGATGGTTAACAATTGTTAAATTAAATTAAAAAGTACCAAGGACAAGCGTTTCTCATCACCTAGGCGCCTAGGGGTGAGAAAGTGTCCAATGTGGTCCCTAGTGCATTAATTTCATGAGATATGAAATTAAAATTGACTTTATGAAATGTAAGTGAAGTGGGTAACTAAAAGGTCATTTAATCTCCACCGTCCATCTAGTCTAATCTCCACCATTGGATTAGATGACTCTTCACCTTCCCTCATGAGTTCAAATTAGGGAAAGAGGCACCCCATTCCTTTGGCATTCTTCATGTGCATTTGGAGAGTGAACGAGAGACGGAGTCGAGTTGAGAAAGAGGAGAGCACTTGCTAACATGGGCACGATTTTCAAGGCAAAGAACAGCATGCAAATTGAGGCAAGAGGTATAGCAAGTACAGGGCCATACAGTACGGATCCTGAGCGGACTGTACAGCAGTTTAGTGGCACAGAAATCGAGGTTAAAGGATGCACGCATTTCTGGGAGAGATTACCACAGAAATCGAGGAAGAAAGCAGCCTCAAATTTCTGTAATTTTTTATCAGCAAGCTCGCATGAATTTCAAGGCAAGTCGTTCAACATTTAATGTTGTGACAGCCGTACTATGTACGGATTTCTGACCACAGAGATTGAGGAGTTGGTGGCACAGTTTCCTAGGATGAGTGTGGGAACAGAAAACGAGATAAGTCTGTGTATTTAATTTCCTGAAGATGAAGAATTTAGAGGTCAAAATCGATGGTGGTGTGGCTCTTGTATTGATGAATGTGGTCCATATTGAGGTGATATTGTTTCAAGCATTGCTTTTGTTTCTTGTTAGTATTGGCCAATCTATAAGAATATTGTTATTCAATTGGATAGAGTTGTTAATACCTTGTATTTCCAATTCTATTGAATATTTGCATTAAAAATTTGATGTGCATGTGATGTTTTATGTTAAACTAACATGCCATTTGCGTCTTTTGTGTAGGCAACACCATTCTATCTAACAAGATCATTTGCAAGGGTTTTGTGAATTAGACAGGACCATCTCATCTAGAAGAAGCGAAGGAGCTTGCTTGCATCCATCATTCTTCAAAGACTTGGATGATCTTCCCATCTTTGCCTTGCCATCAAAGTGACTCCATAGTCCAAGGGTTCCAAGCACTTCAAGTTTATCTCTCTATCCTCTCCAAAAATTCTTAAAAAGAATTATGGTTGCTTGGTTACTTGCATGCAAAGAGGAAATCTGATATAAAAATTCATTTTCATTAATCATACTTTGCATGATCACTTTTCTAAGTCTACTAATTGGTTAGAGTTTCATATCTCAATAAAGGTAGATTTGGTAAAGTTTTAAGGCACTTTTAGCTAGTTTGAATTCTTTTTTTTTAAAAGCTAAAAGTGTAGTCATTAATTGTGTTTTTCACTTCAAAACTTGGCAGATTAAAGTGCTTTCCTTTGCTGTTTTAAAGTAGTCTATAAAGTCTAAAAGTCCAAAAAAATTTAGTTTGCTAGTTTAGTAGTTAGCTTGTTTTCATTCTATTTATTTTTCTACTAGTTTTGATCTACCCCCTAAGTTGTCCCAAAGTCATTTTGGGCATCTTTTGGGGTACTTTGCTTGCTGGTTTTTACAGAACACTGGACAGTCAAGGGGAGATTATGTCTATCTTTGATGGATTTCAAGCATTTCGAGCATCCGGGAGCTTCCTACCTCTCTAAAGAATAAGTATTTCGCTTCCAAACCCTGCAACTCATTGATCGAAATCTATAAGGATCCAGAAAAGTTCTAAAAAAAAAGAATTTAGTTTCTCAGTGGTAATAGGATATAATAAAAGCGGGTCTCATTGTGCTCAGTTTTGTCTTCCCCTTTAGGGGGATCAGTGGTGTGGTGGTGTGTTTATCTTTTTCTTTGATTTCTTGCATTTTTCTTTTCATCACATAATTTAAAGGAATCAATCAATCTATCTTAACCACAACACTTAGATTAGTTTTATTTCGGCAAAGTAATATTTTAATTGTTAGCTTAGTTTTCTTTTCAATTTCGCATTGTCAAAGTTGGCAAATAAACCATCCCCTGAGGTCCTTGCAAGAGGTTGGTCAGTGCGGATTAGTAATTAGAAAACATTTCAATTTTCGCAATTTCCTTTCAGCAATTTGCTTTTTGTTTTAAAATAAACCTTCCCCTCAGCTCTCGGTGGGTTGTTCCTGACCCTTCCAATTGCGATCCTAGTCTCAATCTTTTGGAAGTAAGCTCCACACGGAGTCGGGTTGGTCAGTGCGAAGTAGTTTTAAATAGGAAAATCTCAATAGTTGTTATCTCAATGAGAGGGAAAACACCTAGGGGGTGTGTGTGAAGTAAGGCAGGCCCTCTCGAGACATAGTTTCCCACCCGTTTTGGACATCCGACACCCCTAGTAAACTTATTGGTGAAGTCTTCGAGGCTTCGATAAGTTCTCAACACATTTCCAAACAAAGAGATAGCCTCTAGAGAGGCCACACTTTTGTTTCTCAAACACTTTATTTTCAAGGCAAATAAAATTTACCGCATTAATCTACTTTCAAAGGACGATCTAATAAAACATGCATTACAACAACTGCTCACGATACTTTTAAGGCACTGGTATCATTTCATATATCTTTACTTCATGAGCAGCAATTTGTTTCATTCATGTTATTTACGATGTGTCTAATAAGCTAATGATTACTTGCAGATATTTTTATCCTTTGATATTTCTTATGCAAGTACTTTATACATTGAATATCTATTTTAATCAAGCTTATCTATTGAAAGAATGAATGAATGATTGTCGTATGCTTTGCTTTAATAAAATTGTCTTATTTGCAATAAACCCCTAGATTTACCTTTTTGTACTTAGTTTAACTTTTAAGCCTTGGTATATTTCTTAGGGACTACCCCCCTTGGCTTCGCTAGGAGTTGGCCTAGATGGAGGAGTCGAGGATCGGGTGACAACACCTTGACTCGAGACTTGCCCCCAGGGACACACTGAGTGGATTGAAGATTTCTTCCACGTTTCCCCAAGTGTGTATAAAGGCGACAACATTTTTGGCACTGTTGTCGGGGATAAATCTTTCTATTCCCGAAACACGACTTGTTTTTTTTTTTTACTTAGTTTTTATTTTGATGCTTGTTGTTTATCACGAATAGACTCATCATCTGGGGACTCCACTAATTTCCAATTTGACTAAGTATTCTACAAGAAGGAATTCAAAAGGGCTAGTTGACTTCATCCCCAAACCCATATAGGTTTACAGGAGGAGGTTAGCCAAAACCACTTCTTGTAGAATCCTTAATCATTTAGGATCCGAGTCTGTTTTTTATATTCACTTGTTTTTTGCTAATAATTGTATCTCAAAAATGGCTATATATGATCCTTGTGACTTTTCTAACATAAATGGATATCCTCATGCAATTCCAGAAAAAGCAATTGAAAAGTTACCTAGTATTCAAGGGAATAATGTTGTTAATGCTAAAATCCATGTTAAGTCTTTTATGAGATGCATAAATAAATGGTGTGTTGCACATGATCATGAAGATGTCAAAATGAAGTTGTTTGTTTTATCCTTAGAAGATGATGCTTCAGATTGGTATGAAGATTGCCCAAATAACAAGTTCAAAACCTTGAAAGATCTCTTAGATGCCTTCACCGAGAAATGGAGGGAGAAAAGGGATCGTCGTCACTTGTTAGTTGCCCTCAACACAATCAAGAAGAATGAAAATGAAACTATGGAAGAATTTAATAAGAAGTTCAATGAATTGGTTTCAAGCTTGCATACAGACATCAAGCCTCCTGATAATGCTATCTTGATTTATTACATTGAGGCATTTGGTGGTGAAATGAGATATCAATTGAGAGATAAGGAACCCACCAACCTCAAAATTGCTCAAGAGACAGCCATAAAAATTGATAAGAATATGCAAGCCTCAGGGAAATCAAATCTTCCATGGTTTACAAGGGGTGGTTCGTCTAGGCAGTCAAAGTCCAAAGAAAAAGCAAGAGCTCCTGATAATAAAGATCCTACTTATGACCCTTTAAAGGCCATAACTGAAATGGTAAAAAGAATGGAGGCCACTCATGGAACTCAACTTAGTGCTTTGCAAAATAGGCTGATAGATATGGAGAGGTCCCAAAACAATAGATTCCAACCTAGGCTTAACAATGAAAAGTGGCAAAAGAAAGGTCCTCCTTAAGACCAAAGGCCACCTAATCAGTTGGAATCAAATAATGTGGTAAATGAAGAAATACCACCTTTCTGCAAAGCATGTGAAGACTTTCATGAAGAGTCTACTTGTCCAGTCTTTTGTCAAATAAATGAACAAGGTTTGCCTCAAACAAGCAATTTTGTGGAACAATCAAGAAACTCTAATCACATAAACACTTTTGACGAAACTCACACAGTATCAATGGATTATTGGATCCAAATGCAAGAAAGAAGTGAGCAAGCCAATGAGGTGGTTGAAGAGTATGATAATGTTACAAAGTTGTATGGAAAAAAGCCCACAAATGAGCAGATTTTGGAAATGGCCAGGCATAAAGAAATAGTCTACCAAAGGAAAGGGAAGGATGGTCCAAACAAGTCTCAAACAAACATTCCCAAGGTAACTACTCCTCCAATTACTGATCTAACTATTGATTTAGGTAATTGGATTTCAAATGCAAAAGTTTTGGTTCCAGTGTCAGATCTGCTCAAAATTCCTTCACAAAAGGAAAAACTTCTCAAAGCAATAAATGCTCCAAGTGCTAAAATTATTGTTAAACATCAAGAAAAAGAGAAGGAGCATCCTGAAGATCCTCTAGTTGTTTTGACCAGCAAAGATAGAACAAAAGAAGAAAATCCTCCCTTCTTTGTGTCCTTAAAAATAAATGATCAGTCGTTGCATAATTGTATGTATGATTCTGGCACTTCATCCAACATTAATACTAAGGGGATCATGCAAAGATTGGGTCTTAAAGATACAAGACCTTATCACAATGTGTGTGCCATGGATTCTAGGGAAATTGAAACCCATGGAATCATCATAGATTTGCCAGTCAAGTTAGCTTTCCACCCAGAGATTTCCTTTAAGATGGATGTGCTAATAATTGATGTTCTTGATGCTTGGAGAATGCTTCTTTCTAGAAAATGGGGAGACCACATGGGAGGTTTCCTAAATATGTATCTGACCTATGCAACTATCCCTTAGCCTCCTCCATCAACTAAGCATTTCAGGCTCTACAGAAAAACAAAAAGAAAGTACCACATTAAGGATCCCAAAGAGCCAATGAATGAATTCATCTGCCAAATGTCTGACATGGGTAAGTTTTCAATATGTTGAAACTTCCTAGCACCAGCTCAAAAAAAATTTAAGGATGAAAAGATAAGTAATAAAACATGGAAGATGAACTTTGATGGTGCACACTCAAGGTCAGGAAAAGGGGCAGGGATTGTCCTAAAGTCTCCAATAGGAAAATCTTACAATTTTGCATTTAGACTAGAGTTTGATGCAACCAATAATGTGGTTGAGTATGAGGCACTCTTGCTTGGTTTGGAAATCGCTAAGGGTATGGGGATTAAAATTTTAAATATCAAAGGTGATTCAGACTTGGTAATTCTTCAAATTAAAAATAAGTATGCATGCAAGACTAAGAGGTTGAGAAGATATAGAAATGCCATCGGGGATACTATAGAACTTTTTGATGCTATAGACCTCATTGCAATCCCTAGGGAACATAACATCTTGGCTGACAGCTTGGGAGTAACAGCGTCAACCCTCCAGCCCTCAAAAGATCTGTTAAATGGTAAAGGAAAGTTGGAAATAATCTTTAGTCCTTCAATTCCAGATAATGTTGATCACTAGCAAGTTTTCAGAGATGATGAACAAATCTTAAGGTTCATCTATAATGTTCAGGAATTCTATGGTTTCAATGTCAGCTACAAAGAGGAAGGAAAATATTATATAGAGAAGGAAAACCCCATAAAAAATCAAGTTCCTAGAGGAATGACTTCTTTAGAAAAGATCTTTGACAAGCATGACATGCATAAAAAGAAAAAAGAAGTAATAAAGCATGGCAGTTATATTGAAATAAACATTGGGACAGAAGAAGTCCCAAGGTTCATAAAAATCAAAAAAGGTACTTATGAAAAGGAAAGAAAAGAATTAATAAGTCTAGTCCAAGAGTATAGGGATGTATTTGCATTCACTAATGATAAACTCAAAGCTTATAAAGAGGATGTGTTTCAACATACTATCCCCCTCAAGGAAGACACAAAACCTTTTCGACAAAAAATTAGGCAAATAAATCCTAAGTTAGCACCATTGGTTCAAGTTGAACTTAAAAAGATGTTTGATGCTGGCATCATTGCTCCAACAAGACATTCTTCATGGTGTTCTAACTTAGTGGTAGTTAGAAAGAAAAACGGGGGAACAAGATTATGCATTGCCTTCAAAAAACTAAATCTAGCATGCATTAAAGATAACTACACCCTACCCAACATGGAAACTCTATTTCAAAGGGATACTGGATCCAAAATAATGTCCATGTTGGATGGCTTCTCTGGCTATAATCAAGTGTTGGTGAGGAAGGAGGATCAAAATAAAACAACCTTCACCACACCATGGGGCACTTTTGAGTACTTAAGAATTCCTTTTGGCTTATTAAATGTAGGTGCTACCTTTCAAAGGGCCATGGATTTTGCCTTCAAGGAATTAATGGGCAAAATCATTGAAATCTATCAAGATGATCTAACTGTTTTTTCAAAAAAAAGATCAGATCATGTGGGTCATCTTAGACAGGTGTTTGAAAGATGTCGGAAATATGGCATCTCCTTGAATCCGACTAAGTCAATTCTGGGTGCTAATGAAGGCAACTTGTTAGGTCATATCATTGCAAAGGATGGGGTAAAAATAGATCCAGAAAGGGTGGAAGCCATTAAGAAAATCCCTTTACCCCAAACCAAGAAAGCCCTCCAGTCTTTTCTTGGTCAGATCAACTTTGTCAGACGATTCATTCCCAACCCAGCCGAGACGATGAAACCTATCCTTAAACTATTGAAAAAAGATGTAAAGTTTGAGTGGACAGATGAAGGAAGGAAAGCTTTTAAAAATATTAAGGACTCAATTGGCAAATCTCTTGTGTTAATTAGTCCATATTACTCTAAAGATTTTCAGATCTTTTCCTTCGCTTCAGAAGATACAATAGCAGGGGTATTGCTCCAAAAGAATGAATATGGTCAAGAGCAACCCATTGATTTCATGAGCAAGGCATTGCAAAACTCTGAGCTTAATTACACAAGTATGGAAAAGCAAGCATATGCCTTGGTCAAGTCCCTTAAGCATTTAAAGACAAAAGTTGTGGGGTATGTGCCTCATCCGGCAATGAAAGACATCCTAGCACAACAGGATTGCTTGGGGGTCAAGGGAAAGTGGGTTTCCAAGATACAAGAGTATCACTTAGAGATAAAACCCACTAGGTTAATCAAGGGTCAAGGATTAGCTCAAATGCTAACAGAAGGAAATGAGCAAGCTTTGGGCCTAGTCTGTCAAAACAGTGAATCTAGGCAAGGCTTACCATCAGAGCTTCAAAAGTTAGATCAACACCAATGGTATGTTGATATCATTTTCTTTCTTTCCAACCTATCATGCCCAAGTCAGTTAATTGGTCACAAAAGAGGGGCATTGAGGTTGAAAGCAGTTAAGTATTGTATCATACAGGATGGATTGGGGTGGAGGAACCCCGATGGGGTGATACTTAGATGTGTTGATGAACTTGAATCCAAGACACTCATGGTTGACTTTCATTCAAGATTTTGTGGTGGGAATTTCGCAGCTAAAACAACTTCCCACAAAATCCTCAGAGAAGGTTATTATTGGCAGACTATTTTTTCAGATGTACATAAAATGATTAGGGGTCGCCAACAATATCAGTTGTTCACAGGGAAGCAAAAGCTAGCAGCCTTGCCTCTTCAAGCAGTAGTAGTCGAAGCACCTTTTCAGCAGTGGGGGCTTGATTTCATCGGTCAATTAAAAGATAATTCAAGTAATGGCTATACTTGGATAATCACAGCGACCGATTATTTTACAAAGTGGGTAGAAGCTATACACCAAGTTAGCAACCGACAAAGTGGTTATGGATTTTCTTGAAGATAAGATTATCACTAGGTTTAGTGTGCTCGCCAAGATAACTATTGATAATGTCAAATCCTTTAGTTCAACAGAATTATCCTCATTATGCTTCAAATATGGCATTATGTTGTCCTACTCTTCAAACTACTATCCCCAAGGAAATGGTCTTGTTGAGTCTAGCAACAAGAACTTAATGACTATCCTTAAGAAAACAGTTGGGGATAATAAGAGGTCATGGGATAACAAGATTAAGATTGCTTTATGGGCGGACAGGACCACTAAGAAGTCCCTTTGAGCTTGTTTATGGGCTTGATGTCACTTTGTAAGTTCATTTGAAGCTTCTAGTGTATCAGTTTGTTCAAAAGTATGGTTTGGATGAGGATTTTCAGCAGAGCAGAATTGATCAGTTGGTTGAGCTTGATGAAAATAGAAGGAAGGCCTTAGATCAGAGCATAAGAAATCGGGAAAAGGTGAAGAAGACTTTTGATAAGTCTTCAAAGCAGAGGGATTTCTAAGCAGGTGATACAGTCCTTCTTTGGGACAAAAGAAGAGAGAAGTCCGGAACTCACGCCAAATTTGACAATTTATGGACATGTCCATACATTATTCAGGACGGGCCGACAAGAACTCTTTCTTCCTTGGCAAGTTGGATGGTGAGAAGTTGACGCTTCCAGTAAATGGTCAACTTCTCAAGTTATTCTTCAGCGAAGTCATATGATGCCCATGGGGCATCCTTTGTATCATATTCTCTAACCCTTCTCCTTTGTACTTTACATTTTCATTTCCTCTGCATAGTTTGTTTTCTGCTTTCTGTATATATACAAGTATATTATTCTTGCAACCTATGTTTATTATTGGAATTTATATGGACATGTTACTAATGAGGCGTCGATGATGCAGGTCATCTGATTTTGAATTCTCATATGCTCTCCTTCAATAAAAAGATCAAGCACACGTGCCCATATGGAGCAAAAGTTATCTACCGAGTTGCACTAGTTGGACTTGAAGTTGAGCCGCCAAAGATTGAGCAATCAAATGCTCAGTATTCAGTATTCAGAAGTTCAGTTGTTCTATTTGACCAACTTTTTCCACATTTCCATCCCTTCGGGGGCATTGTAATAAATGAACTTAGCATGAAAACTTGTAAAGTTTTCAGCCAATAAAAAATTTCTCGTAAAACGGGTGATTTTAATTGTAAAAGTCAATAAAGTCATAAAAGTGGATTCAGTTGTTTTCGTATGTCATGTTTGTGCTCGTTTTCTAAGCTATAGCACTTCCTAAACCCTTATCCCCCCTTTGTTGAGGCAAAAAAGTGATTTTAATCACTCAAAAATGATTTTTGCTCTCAAAAAGGTAAAAAAGACATAAAAATTAAATGTGATAAATTTTAGCAAACATGTCAGGGACATGTTTCCTCATGTCTGTAGTCCGAGAGTGAGTTGGAAACTCCTCTCCCAGTCTAGGCGCCTTAGTTGAGTGACATGGCACTTGGGTGGAGATCCGAAGAGAGCTAGGCGCACTTCCTTAGCTAGTTGGCACACTTGCAAGTGAGGGGCGCTAATCGCAATGTAGAACTCGCCCTCTCCTCACCCACTCACATCACTTCCACTCCACTCCACCTCACTCCACTTCCTCTCCACTCATCCCTCCCTTATCCTATGTGCATCCTCGCTTAGCTAGTGCGCACTTCCCCTCTT
Source organism: Picea sitchensis (assembly GCA_010110895.2). Lineage (NCBI taxonomy): Eukaryota > Viridiplantae > Streptophyta > Pinopsida > Pinales > Pinaceae > Picea > Picea sitchensis. Next base: position 69,837 of record SNQJ01S0005225.1, read on the forward strand.
GCCATGCTCCCTCACCTTGGAGTCTTCACATGGATTGCTATAAAGCAATGTCGACCCTCCTCCTTTTCGTTAGTCGGAGCTTGGGTGACTTGCTTGTTGTTTATTGTAATAGCATTCTCTTGCTATGGAATAAAAGACTTTGGAGGTCAAAATCGATGGTGGTGTGGCTCTTGTATTGGTGAATGTGGTCCATATTGAGGTGATATTGTTTCAAGCATTGCTTTTGTTTCTTGTTAGTATTGGCTAATCTATAAGAATATTGTTATTCAATTGGATAGAGTTGTTAATATCTTGTATTTCCAATTCTATTGAATATTTGCATTAAAAATTTGATGTGCATGTGATGTTTTATGTTAAACTAAAATGCCATTTGAGTCTTTTGTGTAGGTAACACCATTCTATCTAACAAGATCATTTGCAAGGGTTTTGTGAATTAGACAAGACCATCTCATCTATAAGAAGCGAAGGAGTTTTCTTGTATCCATCATTCTTCAAAGACTTGAACGATCTTCCCATCTTTTTCTTGCCATCAAAGTGACTCCATTGTCCAAGGGTTCCAAGCACTTCAAGTTTATCTCTCTCTCCTCTCCAAA
>SNQJ01S0005225.1:73343-89819 GCA_010110895.2 Picea sitchensis
GGATTTTCTTGAAAATAAGATTATCACTAGGTTTAGTGTGCCCGCCAAGATAACTAATGATAATGCCAAATCCTTTAGTTCGACAGAATTATCCTCATTATGCTTCAAATATGGCATTATGTTGTCCTACTCTTCAAACTACTATCCGCAAGGAAATGGTCTTGTTGAGTCTAGCAACAAGAACTTAATGACTATCCTTAAGAACACAGTTGGGGATAATAAGAGGTCATGGGATAACAAGATTAAGATTGCTTTATGGGCGGACAGGACCACTAAGAAATCCCTTTGAGCTTGTTTATGGGCTTGATGTCACTTTGTCAGTTCATTTGAAGCTTCTAGTGTATCAGTTTGTTCAGAAGTATGGTTTAGATGAGGATTTTCAGCAGAGCAGAATTGATCAGTTAGTTGAGCTTGATGAAAATAGAAGGAAGGCCTTAGATCAGAGCATAAGAAATCGGGAAAAGGTGAAGAAGACTTTTGATAAGTCTTCAAAGTAGAGGGATTTCTAGGCAGGTGATACAGTCCTTCTTTGGGACAAAAGAAGAGAGAAGTCGGGAACTCACGACAAATTTGACAGTTTATAGACATGTCCATACATTATTCAGGACGTGGCCGACAAGAACTCTTTCTTCCTTGGCAAGTTGGATGGTGAGAAGTTGACGCTTCCAGTAAATGGTCAACTTCTCAAGTTATTCTTCAGTGAAGTCATATGATGCCCATGGGGCATCCTTTGTATCATATTCTCTAACCCTTCTCCTTTGTACTTTACATTTTCATTTCCTGTACATCGTTTGTTTTCTGTTTTTTGTATATATACAAGTATATTATTCTTGCAACCTATGTTTATTATTGGAATTTATATGGACATGTTACTAATGAGGCGTCAATGATGCAGGTCATCTGATTTTGAATTCTCATATGCTCTCCTTCAATAAAAAGATCAAGCACACGTCCCCATATGGAGCCAATGTTATCTACCGAGTTGCACTAGTTGGACTTGAAGTTGAGCCCGCCAAAGATTGAGCAATCAAATGCTCAGTATTCAGTATTCATAAGTTCAGTTGTTCTATTTGACCAACTTTTTCCACATTTCCATCCCTTCGGGGACATTGTAATAAATGAACTTAGCATGAAAAGTTGTAAAGTTTTCAATCAATAAAAAAATTCCCGTAAAACGGGTGATTTTAATTGTAAAAGTCAATAAAGTCATAAAAGTGGCATCAGTTGTTTTTGTATGTCATGTTTGTGCTCGTTTTCTAAGCCATAGCACTTCCTAAACCCTTATCCCCCCTTTCTTGAGGCAAAAAAGTGATTTTAATCACTCAAAAATTATTTTTGCTCTCAAAAAGGTAAAAAAGACATAAAAATTAAATGTGCTAAATTTTAGCAAACATGTCAGGGACATGTTTCCTCCTGTTTGGAGTCCGAGAGTGAGTTGGAAACTCCTCTCACAGTCTAGGCGCCTTAGTTGAGTGACATGGCACTTGGGTGGAGATCCGAAGAGAGCTAGGCGCACTTCCTTAGTTAGTTGGCACACTTGCAAGTGCGCGGCGCTAATCGCAACGTAGAACTCACCCTCTCCTCACCCACTCACGTCACTTCCACTCCACTCCACCTCACTCCACATCAACTACCACTCACTCCACTTCCTCTCCACTCATCCCTCCCTTATCCTATGCGCATCCTCGCTTAGCTAGTGCGCACTTCCCCTCTTGCCATGCTCCCTCACCTTGGAGTCTTCACCTGGATTGCTATAAAGCAATGTCGACCCTCCTCCTTTTGGTTAGTCGGAGCTTGGGTGACTTGCTTGTTGTTTATTGTAATAGCATTCTCTTGCTATGGAATAAAAGACTTTGGAGGTCAAAATCGATGGTGGTGTGGCTCTTATATTGGTGAATGTGGTCCATATTGAGGTGATATTGTTTCAAGCATTGCTTTTGTTTCTTGTTAGTATTGGCTAATCTATAAGAATATTGTTATTCAATTGGATAGAGTTGTTAAAATCTTGTATTTCCAATTCTATTGAATATTTGCATTAAAAATTTCATGTGCACGTGATGTTATATGTTAAACTAACATGCCATTTGGGTCTTTTGTGTAGGTAACACCATTCTATCTAACAAGATCATTTGCAAGGGTTTTGTGAATTAGACAAGACCATCTCATCTATAAGAAGCGAAGGAGTTTGCTTGCATCCATCATTCTTCAAAGACTTGAACGATCTTCCCATCTTTTTCTTGCCATCAAAGTCACTCCATTGTCCAAGGGTTCCAAGCACTTCAAGTTTATCTCTCTCTCCTCTCCAAAAATTCTTAAAAAAATTTATGGTTACTTGGTTACTTGCATGCAAAGAGTAAATCTGATATAAAAGTTCATTTTCATTAATCATACTCTGCATGATCACTTTTCTAAGTCTACTAATTGGTTAGAGTTTCATATATCAAAAAAGGTAGATTTGGTAAAGTTTTAAGGCACTTTTAGCTAGTTTGAATTCTTTTTTTTTTAAAAGCTAAAAGTGTAGTCATTAATTGTGCTTTTCACTTCAAAACTTGGTAGATTAAAGTGCTTTCCTTTGCTGTTTTAAAGTAGTCTATAAAGTCTGAAAGTCCAAAAAAAATTTAGTTTTCTAGTTTAGTAGTTACCTTGTTTTCATTCTATTTATTTTTCTACTAGTATTGATCTACCCCCTAAGTTGTCCCAAAGACATTTTGGGCATCTTTCGGGGTACTTTGCTTCTTGTTTTTTGCAGAACATTGGACAGTCAAGGGGAGATTTTGTCTATCTCTGACGGATTTAAAGCATTTCGAGCATCCAGGAGCTTCTTACCTCTCCAAAGAATAAACCTTTCGCTTCCAAACCCTGTAATTCACTCATCCAAATCTACAAGGATCCAAAAAAGTTCTGAAAAAAAAGAGAATTTAGTTTCTCAGTTGTAATAGGATTTAATAAAAGCGGGTCTCATAGTGCCCAGTTTTGTCTTCCGCTTTAGGGGGATCGATGGTGTGGTGGTGTGTTTATCTTTTTCTTTCATTTCATCGGTCAATTAAAAGATAATTCAAGTAATGGCTATACTTGGATAATCACAGCGACCGATTATTTTACAAAGTGGGTAGAAGCTATACCCTCCAAGTTAGCAACCGACAAAGTGGTTATGGATTTTCTTGAAGATAAGATTATCACTAGGCTTAGTGTGCCCGCCAGGATAACTATTGATAATGCCAAATCCTTTAGTTCAACAAAATTATCCTCATTATTCTTCAAATATGGCATTATGTTGTCCTACTCTTCAAACTACTATCCCCAAGGAAATGGTCTTGTTGAGTCTAGCAACAAGAACTTAATGACTATCCTTAAGAACACAGTTGGGCATAATAAGAGGTCATGGGATAACAAGATTAAGATTGCTTTATGGGCGAACAGGGCCACTAAGAAGTCACTTTGAGCTTGTTTATGGGCTTGATGTCACTTTGTCAGTTCATTTGAAGCTTCTAGTGTATCAGTTTGTTCAGAAGTATGGTTTGGATGAGGATTTTCAGCAGAGCAGAATTGATCAGTTGGTTGAGCTTGATGAAAACAGAGGGAAGGCCTTAGATAAGAGCATAAGAAATCGGGAAAAGGTGAAGAAGACTTTTGATAAGTCTTCAAAGCAGAGGGATTTCTAGGCAGGTGATACAGTCCTTCTTTGGGACAAAAGAAGAGAGAAGTCAGGAACTCACAGCAAATTTGACAGTTTATGGACATGTCCATACATTATTCAAAACGTGGCCGACAAGAACTCTTTCTTCCTTGGCAAGTTGGATGGTGAGAAGTTGACGCTTCCAGTAAATGGTCAACTTCTCAAGTTATTCTTCAACGAAGTCATATGATGCCCATGGGGCATCCTTTGTATCATATTCGCAAACCCTTCTCCTTTGTACTTTACATTTTCATTTACTGTACATAGTTTGTTTTCTGTTTTTTGTATATATACAAGTATATTATTCTTGCAACCTATGTTTATTATTGGATTTTATATGGACATGTCACTAATGAGGCGTCGATGATGCAGGTCATCTGATTTTGAATTCTCATATCCTCTCCTTCAATAAAAAGATCAAGCACACGTCCCCATATGGAGCCAATGTTATCTACCGAGTTGCACTAGTTTGACTTGAAGTTGAGCCCGCCAAAGATTGAGCAATCAAATGCTCAGTATTCAGTATTCAGAAGTTTAGTTGTTCTATTTGACCAACTTTTTCCACATTTCCATCCCTTCGAGGGCATTGTAATAAATGAACTTAACATGAAAACTTGTAAAGTTTTCAGTCAATAAAAAATTTCCCGTAAAACAGGTGATTTTAATTGTAAAAGTCAATAAAGTCATAAAAGTGGCATCAGTTGTTTTCGTATGTCATGTTTGTGCTCGTTTTCTAAGCCATAGCACTTCCTAAACCCTTTTCCCCCCTTTCTTGAGGCAAAAAAGTGATTTTAATCACTCAAAAATGATTTTTTCTCTCAAAAAGGTAAAAAAGACATAAAAATTAAATGTGCTAAATTTTAGCAATCATGTCAGGGACATATTTCCTCATGTCTGGAGTCCGAGAGTGAGTTGGAAACTCCTCTCCCAGTCTAGGCGCCTTAGTTTAGTGACATGGCACTTGGGTGGAGATCCGAAGAGAGCTAGGCGCACTTCCTTAGCTGGTTGGCACACTTGCAAGTGAGGGGCGCTAATCGCAACGTAGAACTCGCCCTCTCCTCACCCACTCACGTCACTTCCACTCCACTCCACCTCACTCCACATCACCTACCACTCACTCCACTTCCTCTCCACTCATCCCTCCCTTATCCTATGCGCATCCTCGCTTAGCTAGTGCACACTTCCCCTCTTGCCATGCTCACTCACCTTGGAGTCTTCACCTGGATTGCTATAAAGCAATGTCGACCCTCCTCCTTTTGGTTAGTTGGAGCTTGGGTGACTTGCTTGTTGTTTATTGTAATAGCATTCTCTTGCTATGGAATAAAAGACTTTGGAGGTCAAAATCAATGGTGGTGTGGCTCTCGTATTGGTGAATGTGGTCCATATTGAGGTGATATTGTTTCAAGCATTGCTTTTGTTTCTTGTTAGTATTGGCTAATCTATAAGAATATTGTTATTCAATTGGATAGAGTTGTTAATATCTTGAATTTCCAATTCTATTGAATATTTGCATTAAAAATTTGATGTGCATGTGATGTTTTATGTTAAACTAACATGCCATTTGAGTCTTTTGTGTAGGTAACACCATTCTATCTAACAAGATCATTTGCAAGGGTTTTGTGAATTAGACAAGACCATCTCATCTATAAGAAGCGAAGGAGTTTGATTGCATCCATCATTCTTCAAAGACTTGAACGATCTTCCCATCTTTTTCTTGCCATCAAAGTGACTCCATTGTTCAAGGGTTCCAAGCACTTCAAGTTTATCTCTCTCTCCTCTCCAAAAATTCTTAAAAAAATTTATGGTTACTTGGTTACTTGCATGCAAAGAGGAAATCTGATATAAAAGTTCATTTTCATTAATCATACTTTGCATGATCACTTTTCTAAGTCTACTAATTGGTTAGAGTTTCATATCTCAAAAAAGGTAGGTTTGGTAAAGTTTTAAGGCACTTTTAGCTAGTTTGAATTCTTTTTTTTTTTAAAAGCTAAAAGTGTAGTCATTAATTGTGCTTTTCACTTCAAAACTTGGTAGATTAAAGTGCTTTCCTTTGCTGTTTTAAAGTAGTCTATAAAGTCTGAAAGTCCAAAAAAATTTAGTTTGCTAGTTTAGTAGTTACCTTGTTTTCATTCTATTTACTTTTCTACTAGTACCGATCTACCCCTAAGTTGTCCCAAAGTCATTTTGGGCATCTTTCGGGGTACTTTGCTTCTTGTTTTTTGCAGAACGTTGGACAGTCAAGGGGAGATTTTGCCTATCTCTGACGGATTTGAAGCATTTCGAGCATCCAGGAGCTTCCTACCTCTCCAAAGAATAAACCATTCACTTCCAAACACTGTAACTCACTGATCCAAATCTACAAGGATCCAAAAAAGTTCTAAAAAAAAGAGAATTTTGTTTCTCCATTGTAATAGGATTTAATAAAAGCGGGTCTCATAGTGCCCAGTTTCGTCTTCCGCTTTAGGGGGATCGATGGTGTGGTGGTGTGTTTATCTTTTTCTTTCATTTCATCGGTCAGTTAAAAGATAATTCAAGTAATGGTTATACTTGGATAATCACAGCGATCGATTATTTTACAAAGTGGGTAGAAGCTATACCCACCAAGTTAGCAACCAACAAAGTGGTTATGGATTTTCTTGAAGATAAGATTATCACTACGTTTAGTGTGCCCGCCAAGATAACTACTGATAATGCCAAATCCTTTAGTTCAACAGAATTATCCTCATTATTCTTCAAATATGGCATTATGTTGTCCTACTCTTCAAACTACTATCCCCAAGGAAATGGTCTTGTTGAGTCTAGCAACAAGAACTTAATGACTATCCTTAAGAACACAGTTGGGGATAATAAGAGGTCATGGGATAACAAGATTAAGATTGTTTTATGGGTGGACAGGACCACTAAGAAGTCCCTTTGAGCTTGTTTATGGGCTTGATGTCACTTTGTCAGTTCATTTGAAGCTTCTAGTGTATCAGTTTGTTCAGAATTATGGTTTGGATGAGGATTTTCAGCAGAGCAGAATTCATCAGTTGGTTGAGCTTGATGAAAACAGAAGGAAGGCCTTAGATCAGAGCATAAGAAATCGGGAAAAGGTGAAGAAGACTTTTGATAATGGGGGCGAGTATACGTCCAATGAGTTCAATGACTTGTGTGATAGGGAGGGCATTAAGAGAGAAGTGACAGTTCCTTACAACCTGCGGCAGAATGGGGTTGTTGAGAGGAAGAACAGGGTCATTGTTGGGGTTGCAAGAGCCATGCTACATGATCAGGGGCTACCATTGTTTCTTTGCGATGAGGCTTGCAACACTGCAATTTATCTGCAGAACAGGAATCCACACAGAGTCTTGGGGGATAAGACTCATGAGGAGGCTTTCTCTAGGAAGAAGCCTGAGGTTGGGCACTTTAGGATTTTTGGGTGCCTTGCATATTCACGTGTCCCTTATGAGAAGAGGACAAAACTAGAACCCACGGCAGAGAAGGGCATCTTTGTTGGGTATAGCGAGACCGGCTTTCCTCATATACATCCCCTCTTTGAGGAAGACAGTTGTGCGACAGGATGTGATATTTGAGGAGGATAGAGCCTTTCGGAGGTCACGAGATATGGAGCAGGGGGAGCAGTCAGCCCCTCAGACTCAGGTGAGTCCTTCATAGAGCATAGTGACACAGAGTTCGAGACCACCTGCTTCAAGGACTATTAATCCACAGGTGACAGGGTCACAGATTATTGTTCTTCAAGTTATTGGTTCATAGGGTATTATTTCTCAGTCTCCTAGTTCTCAGACGACCTCAGGATCATCTTCAGATACACAGTGCTTAGATGGTGGGATTGAGGAGGGTGAGTCCCCTCCACATGGTGCTACTTCAAAGAAGAGGAAATCCAAGTGGCTTCAAGACACTTTGAAGGAAGCACAAGGATCTGTGGGGAATCCCAGGAAGGCTGTGAGGGAGAGTAAACCTCCTGAGAGGTTTTGCATCTATCTTGCGATGGTGAGCAGCATCAGAGAGTCTGAGCCTTCTGTTATCCACCAAGTTGCACTAGGATGGACTTTCAATTGAGCCGCCAAAGATTGAGCAATCAGTTGCTCAAAGTATAGAGTTCAGAAGTCCAGCCAATCAAATTGACCACCTTTTTTCACATTTTCGTCCCCTGTGGGGCATTGTAATAAGATGAGATGAGCATGATGAATTTGTAAAAGGCTTGGCCTCCTAAGACTTAATCATGAGTACATACTCTAGAGTGTTTTTTTTCACTTGTTAATTATTTCTTGCCTGAAATTCATTTTAGATGAGTTATAATTTCTAAGTTTTTTCACTCAAATACCTCCAAAGTTGGGGTATGTTACTGATGATTAGGCCTTAGCTTGGTTATCCAAGTCTAGAGTCTAAAATGTTTATATTACCATGCTAGGTCATCATTTTGAGTCATATGGAAATTGCGCTAAGTCCCCCTTAAGATTTTTTAATGTTTTGAGTCAATAAAAAAATTCCCACAAAACGGGATTTTTTAATTGTAATTGTTCCATAAGTTAAAAAAGTAGTATTGGGAGGCATTATATGCCTTGTAGGTATTCGTTTTCACATCTAGAATACCCACTTTAACTATGTACCACATTTTCAAGGGTAAATATTGAGTTTTACTCAAGAAAAAGTGATTTTCTCTCGAAAAAGGTAAATAAAAGTCAAATAAAAGACAAAAATTAGCAATGTTATTTTTGTGGAAACATGTTTCCAACATGTCTTTAGTTAACTGTCTCTCTCTCTCACTTCACTATAACTTAGTGGCAGTTGAAGGTGAGTTAAAGTAAGTTAACTTGATGTAGATCCCAAGAAGCAAGGTGCATTCTCTACCATGTGTGGCGCATTAAGGAGGAGGCGCGTCAATCCCAAGAGGGATGACTCGCCCTCTCCACCTACCAATTACATATGGCGAGCTCTCCTCTCCCACATGCTCAAATTAAGTCGACTGAGTCAGACCCCAAGTGGAGAAGTGGTTGAGTGGACTCCCTCTCTCATGGCCACGCGCCCTCAAGCTCAAGTGCACCCTCTCCACTTGGAAATGAACACTTGCTTTGGAATGTTCACCCAATATGCCATAAAGAAAGATTGACCCCTCCTCATTTGACAGTTGGAGTTAAGGCAAGGAACCTTTGTTTGTATATGCAATTTGTAATACTCTTTCTCAATATTGAATAAAAGACTTTGGAGGTCAATTGATGTTGGTGCTCATGGTGTGGAAGTTTACTTGTTCTATGATGCATTTTTGTTTTTCATATCTACTCCTCTTAAGGCCTTGGAAAATGTGTTGTCACATAGTAGGGTAAGATCTAATTAGTTTACTTGCTTTTAGATCTTATTATTTTCTAAACTTTAAGATTATAAACTTGCATGTTTTTCACATGAACTAATATGTTGGTATGAGTTTTATTGTGTAGGGAATACCTTCCTTTAATAGAGTGTTTGCATAATTGAATGAGTCTACTTGCAGGTTGCCTATTTGGAGAGGTGGTGGATTGGATCTCATCCATCAATTTTTCCAAAGCATTGACAAACAAGGAACCCCTCCTTTCATCAAAGAACCCCATTGCCTAAGGATTCAAGACTTGAGAGCAAGTTCTTTCTCTCTCCTTCTCTCTTAATTATTTCACAATTGTTGCTTGGTTACTTTATTTGCATGTAATTAGATCCAAGTTATATTCAATATTTGGACTTACTTCATTTGCATGCAAAGTATCTAGATATAGGCGAAGCTCTAATTTCTTATCAAAAAGCTAGATCTAAAGAAAGAAGTCCTTTTCTTAGCAAGTGTTCTTGTCTAAATTTTTTAAAGCTATCTAAAGGTTTACTTTCAAGAGCTTCTTCATTTAAATATTTGGCAAATCAAAGTGCTTTTCTTTGCTGTCCAAAAAGTCTTTTAAAAATCCCAAAAAGAGTCTAAGTTCTAGGATCCCAAAATCCATTTGAATTTTATCTAATTTTTTCTATAAGTTTTGATTCATCCCTTAAGATTGTCCAAAGTGATTTTGGGCATCTTTTGGGATTGTGTGTTGATTGTTTTCTGAGGATCATTGGACAGCCAAGGGGAGATTCTGTCGATTTTTGGTGGAGTTAGAGCATTCGGGACCCCAGAAGCAAGTTTCCTCTCAAAGAATAAACCTCTTCAAGAAAACTTTGTAATACTTGTGATCCAGAGTTATAAAGATCATAAGCTTCCCAAAGAAAGAAAAGGCATTGTAATAAAATAATAAAATAAATGGGCTAAGGAGGCCTCAATTTTCTCTCTCCCCTTAAGGGGGGACCTATGTTGTGGTGTGATTTTCTCGAGTTGTTTCCTTTTGCTTAAATTTTTCAATCTCACATCTTAAGAATAAACTAAAAGGAACTTCAATCATAAGCACTACAAAAAAATCTAAGTTTGTCTTTTTATTTTTGCAAAGTAGAACACTAGTTGTTAGATTAGATTTCTTTTCAGCAATCCACTTTCAATTTTTGCAAAATAACCAGTCCCCTCAGCTCCCCTACTTAGGCTTACACTGAATAGGGGTTGGACAGTGTAGACTTAGTCATTAGACAAACATCTTACTTTCTTGCAATTTCATTTTCTTGCAAATAAACCCGTCCCCTCAGCTCCCCTACTTAGGCTTACGTCGAATAGGGGCTGGTCAATGTGGATTTAGTTTAATTAGAAAATCATTTATTTTCTACAATTTACTTTTAGTCTATATTTTATTGCAAGTAAACCTTTCCCCTCAACTCCCTAGTGTATGCTATGAACCCTTGCAAGCCTAGCTCAATCTGGGGAACTCATAAAAACCGAGGTTGGTCAATGCGGATTAGTATAATTAGGACAATCTCAAAAAAAGTCATTGCTTTGTTTGGAAAACCGCATAAAAGGAGTGTGTAAAGTCAGACAGGATACCTCGGGCTTGTTCCCCCATGTGTTGGACCTCCGGCACCTTTATTGAGTTTGTTCGTGAAGCCATTTGGGCTTCGGAAAGCTCTCCGCAAATTTCCACACTAAGGGATAGCCTCTTGAGAGGCCACATTTTAGATTAAGTTTTATTTTCAAGTATTGCACTTTGGCAAGCAACTTTCATAATAATAATTACAATCAACACTTAATAAACTTTTGACATTAAGTAACTTCTAAAATTTACAAGCAACACACTTGCAAGACTCCACTTTTCAGCAGCAACTTGTGATACACAGCATCTTGCAGCATTTTATTACATTTGGCGTTGGTCCACACTATTTTGCTTATCATCTTTACTTAAAGTATTTGTATCCTTTTTATGTGTAAGTTGTATATTTTATGCAAATATCTTGAATGCTTTAATTTCATGTATAAGCAAGTCCTATTTTATATGTCATTTATGTTGCTGGTATAGTTTCCATTATATGTTGTTCCTGTAATCTCATCTATATATCTTGCTATTGTTGATTGTAGTAAAAACTCCTAGATTCTATTTCTTGTTCTTAGATTAGATCAAGCTTTAGTTTTATTTTTCTTTAGGGACTACCCCCTTGGTTTCACTAGGAGTTGGCCTAGACAGAGGAGTCAAGGATCAGGTGACAGCACCCTGAATCGAGACTTTCCCCCAAGGACACACCCAGTGGATTAAAAAAAATTCCAGGTTAAACCCGAGGTGTGTATAAAGGCAGCAACACCTTCCACTTTTGAGGAGGCAACAGGTCACCAGTTCTGGAAGGACACCATGGTGGAAGAGTACAGTTCCATCATGAAGAATGATGTTTGGGAAGTGGTTCCGAGACCTGAGGGGAAGTCAGTGGTGAATTCCAGGTGTCTCTACAAGATCAAGTATGTTGTCGATGGCAGCTTCGAGAAGTTCAAAGCTCGATTTGTAGCTCAGGGGTTCTCACGGGTAGAGGGAGTAGACTATCATGAGACCTTCGCTCTGGTTGCCAGATATACCTCAATCAAGGCAGTGATCTCCATTGCAGCGGAGATTGGTTGGAAGATCCATCAGATAGATGTGAAGACCGCATTTATGAATGGTCTCATAGAGGAGGAGGTGTACATTGAGCAGCCTCAGGGCTTTGAGGTGCATGGGAGAGATTCTCATGTGTGCAGACTGAAGAAGGCATTGTATGGGTTGAAGCAAGCTCCTAGAGCTTGGTACTCGAGGGTAGATACATACTTGCAACAGATGGGTTTCGAGAAGAGTGAGGCGGATCCCAACCTTTACTTCACTGTGGTTGGGGAGGATCCTCTCATTCTTATGTTATATGTGGATGATCTCTTCATTACAGGGGTTGAGAGACTCATAGTTGGTTGCAAGAAGAGTCTTGCATCAGAGTTCGAGATGAAAGACATTGGACCGATGCACAACTTCTTGGGATTGGAGGTTTGGCAGGAGCCTGAACACATCTTTCTGGAACAAGGCAGATATGTTGATGACATTCTGAGGAGATTCTGGATGGAGGATTGTAGGCCCATGTCCACACCCATGATAACCAACTAGAAGAAGCTTCATTCTTCTGAGTTGGAGTTGGTTGATCCCGCATTGTATCGTCGGTTGATTGGTTCATTGATGTATATGGTCAACACCAGACCCGATCTTTGTTTTGTTGTCAACTCTCTTAGTCAATTTATGGTGGAGCCTCGGAAAGTGCATTGGGTGGCAGTAAAACATGTGCTCAGGTACCTTAAGGGTACAGTGGATTATGGCCTGAACAATGAGAGAGGGGATGGAGTCAGATTGATTGGCTACACAGATTCAGATTAGGAAGGATGTATCAGTGACAGGATGAGTACCTCAGGTTGTTGCTTTGGATTGGGCTCAGCAGTGGTGTCTTGGTTCAGTCGAAAGCAAAAATCAATGGCTTTGAGTTTTGTTGAAGCTGAGTGTATGGCAACCAGTCAAGCCAGTTGTAAGGCCATATGGCTTCGCAAGTTGTTGATTGGGATATTTGGTGTGCAGATGAGACCCACAATGATCTACTGTGATAATCAGAGTTGCATGACAGGTCTAAACACATCGAGATTAGATATCACTTCATCCAAGACTATGTTCAGAGAGGAGCAGTTGAGTTACAGTATATATCCATTGATGAGCAGGTAGCGGACATCCTCACTAAAGCTTTGGGGAGAGGCAAGTTTGTACCTTTCAGAGGTAATCTTATGGTGGTGAGAAACACTTTCCTCGGTAAGAGGGAGTGTTAAATTAAATTAGCAAGTATTAAGGACAAGTGTTTCTCATCACCTAGGCGCCTAGGGGTGAGAAAGTGTCCAATGTGGTCCCTAGTGCATTAATTTCATGAGATGTGAAATTAAAAGTGACTTTCTGAAATGTAAGTGAAGTGGGTGACTAAAAGGTTATTTAATCTCCATCGTCCATCTAGTCTAATCTCCACCATTGGATTAGATGACTCTTCACCTTCCCTCATGAGGTCGAATTAGGAAAAGACGCGCCCCATTCCTTTGGCATTCTTCATGTGCATTTGGAGAGTGAATGAGAGAGAGTCGAGCTAAGAAAGAGGAGAGCACTTCCTGAAAGGGGCACGATTTTCAAGGCAAAGAACAACACGCAAATCGACGCAAGAGGTACAGGACCGTACAGTACGGATTCTGAGCAGGCAATACAGCAATTTAGTGGCACAAAAATCGAGGTTAAAGGTTGCACGCATTTCTGGGAAAGATTGGCACAGAAATCGAGGAAGAAAGCAACCTCAAATTTCTGTAATTTTTTTATCAGCAAGCTGGCATGAATTTTGAGGCAAGTCGTACAACATTTAATGTTGTGACAGCCGTACTGTGTACGGATTTCTGAGCACAAAAATCGAGGAGCTGGTGGCACGGTTTTGTAGGCCGAGTGTGGGCACAAAAAATGAGATAAGTCTGTGTATTTAATTTGCTAAAGATGACTGTTGTAAGAAAAATCTCTCTGAGCTCTGAATAATAAAATCCTCCCCTCTCTCACTCGTTTTCCCATTATGGGTTTATCCAGGGTCTTGATTTTTGGATCAAAATCTCTGTGTGCAAATTTTTGGGTGTGTTATTTCTGATTTTTAATGCTATAGCAGACTTCATGTGTTTCAGTTTATAAGCATTTATTTTACTGCTAACTAATTTCTTGCTGAAAAGTACAATGTGGATTCAACATTAAACTATGTTGTCTCATTGAAACTTGAAACCGGGTTGGGGTTTGAAATTTCTACAACAACCACTTTATAGATGACTCTCTTCTCTTGGTCAAAGCGGAAAAGACATCTATTGATAAGGCCCTTGCTTGTCAAGACACATTTTGTTATGCCTTATGTTCCATAGTCAATTCTCATAAAACTAACTTTCCTTAGTAGGTTTGGATGCCCCCAAAGATTGGATCCTTGTTGCTTGTCTTGTACTCGTCCTGGGGTTATTGCACAATATTTGGGGATTCCCCTTGGGGTTGAGTTGTAGCTAGTCACCATGTGGGATTGGTGTTTGTAGAGGTTGCAAAGTAAGCTTCATATATGGCATCATAAGGACCTTCTATTTGCAGGCAAGTTGAGTATTTTTGGTTGTATTCTGCAGGCGTCTCATGTTTATTGTGTATCTCGTTTGTTTCCCAACAACTCAATTTCTATGGCTTGAGCAGATTTTGAGAGCTTATTTGTAGTCCAAGTATGGTGGAGATCAGGGTTTTCCCTTGGTACCATGGGATGTTTTCACCATGCCCAAGGACGAAGGGGATTTGGTTTTGTTGATGTTTCCACCAAGGGAAGTATTTTGGCAGCCAAGAGAGCAATCTGATGTTTTGAGGACTCAACTTCCACAGATCTTATTTCATCATCAAATGATTTAAGTACAACATTCAGGTAGAGTTCGGGGGGCTTTCAAACTTTGTGATATCATGTAATGTCCCCACCCACTACTGGTATGAAATTCTACTTCTTGTTATGATGGTATGTTATTTTGGTGTTGGACTTTCGCCAAACACTTTGAATGTAAACGTCTGTTACCCCTGAAATGACCTCTTTTGACTGTTGGTTTGTTTATTCCTTTTGTTGTTATGTTTTAGTGAGTATTCTGAGTCTGAATATTGTCAAACAGTTGGTGGACATACTCAAATCCCACTGTGCAAACCCATTTTTCTTACTGTTGTAGCTTTGGAGTGTATTTATGATTTAAGTCTTATGTCAAACACTTGGTAGCAAACCCAGACACCTTTGTATAAACCCCTCCTTTTCTCACTGTTCTAGATTGCCCCTTATTCGCTATTGTTATTATGTTTATGTGTTGTGACTTATGGGTATTTTTTGTTCATGCATTAAATCAAACAGTTTCATGATAATCTTAAAGAATGGGCACACAATTGAGATTTCTATTACATTGACATCAAACAGCCATTATATTCATTATAGGTAGTAGTAACTTCTACCAATTTGTCACAAAAAACTGTTAGAATTAGGGCAGTAAAGCAGAACAAAAGTGTCCTTTTTAAATTTCAGTGAGAATAACAACTAGATCTTATATTCAGAAAACAAATCTACACTGCTTGAACAGAGAAAACAAACATGTGTGTTCAGATCTAAGATAGTTTAGTTATTTAGTTAAAGAGTAGATCTAGAATAAACATTAGTTCTGATCTATAATGCTGGTGTAAATCTTATACAGATCTAAACTCAAGATAAAACACAATCTGATCATGAGCAGTAAACCAAACTTCAGAAACAACGGTGTAAGAACCAAACTCAAAAATTTCCAGATCTGAACTAGTAAACTGATCTAATCTCTGCAAGTAATTGGACAGTAGAAAAACTTCAGAAAACAAATGACAATTTATAGATCTGACTGTAAAGACTTACCTGGAACCTTACCTCAAAATTCTGAAGGAGAGCAGCCACACATAGGTAATGTAGATCACTAAAATATGCTCAGAAAAAGTCCAGCTCATAGATCTACCATGTAGGTTAGATCTCTTGCCAAGAGATGAATGAACTTTCTTGCCACCAAGGAGATAGGGCCACAAGGACTCCACACATGCATTTCTAAAGTCAAACCCTCACACAATAGAAAGATTCAATCACCCAAATCCTCACACAGAAATTCTGTGGATAAACCCTTACACAGAAAATTCTGTGGATAAAAACCTTCACACAAAAAAGGTAGTTTAAGGGAGGCCATGGCTCAAAACATATCAGGTCTGGACAGTTGCAAAGAGGGCCGCACTCATAAAAACATTTAGGCTGAAAACACCACAGAACACGCTACAGCAATGTCCTCAAAGGGGCCGCACCACACCAGTCATCAAGGGGAGCCGCACCAACACAACAGTCCTCAAAGGGAGCCGCAGCAACACAGTCCTCAAGGGGAGCCGCACCACACTACAGTCCTCAAAGGGAGACGCAGCAACACCAGTCCTCAAGGGGAGCCGCAGCAACACCACAAACACTCCAACAGCAGATGAAAAAGAGAGCCGCAGCAAGAGAGAGGATCCGCTCACCTTAGAAACTCAAGAGCATAAAAATAAAAGTGTGTGTTGTGAAGGGTAGAGGGTAGGTTATTTATAGTTTAGGCTAGGGCACAAATAAAAGAAATTAAATTAAAAATTATTATTATTAAAAATAACATGTTTAAATTAAATTAATTTAAACATGTTATAATTAACATTTTAATTTAAACTTTACTTTAACCCTTAAGACAAAAACAACAAAAATCCCAAACCAACACAAGCAAGGGTAAAGGAGGGTTTAGGTGGGGTTACAAGGTGGCAATACTTGTTCATTCATTTTCAAGGTGACCTTATTAACTTTATCATCATTGCATATGGAATACATCCCTTATGTGGTCATGCCCACCT
>SNQJ01S0005225.1:102307-134005 GCA_010110895.2 Picea sitchensis
TTCCTTTTGCTCACAGAAAGTTTCCCACCAATCTTTGACATGGGGAACGGCTTTGAGGAGCGCAAAAGTAATCTTTTCTCTATTTGAAAATTTATGAACAGAAAAATACCCTTCTAGTAGATTCAACCACTTGTCTACAGCATTTGCGTCTATCTGACCTTCAAATATAGGAATATCAAAGTTTATTTGTACCTTGAAGGGAGCGACGCCTCCGTTCGAAGAAGATGCATCGCCTGTTGGTAGTCGCCGAAGGATTTGCGCAAAACTATCCATCATCTCGTTCCTCTGTTGCGTGAGGGCTTCCTCAATCAACAGTTTGAAAGGATCTCCTGTCCTGTCATCTTTCTTTTCTCCTGCCATGGGAGGTCGCTTGGGCGTGCGAGAGCTTCTGTCCTCAAGAGGAACAAGCTCGAGACCCAACTCTTTGTACTCGGACCTCGTTGGGGACATGCATTAAGACGACAAGAAGCAGACCGCTCTGATACCACTGATCCGGATTTTATGAGCAGAACGAAATGAATACAGATTATTAACAGGTGCTTAACACAAAATAACAGAAATACAGTAAAACTAGTTTTCTATTCAATAACAAAATAAGCTAAAACTGTAAAATGCAGCGGAAACAAGCTTGCTGGAATGGTGGTGGCTTATCTCTGAGAAGAGATGTGACGACAGCGCACATTCGCAAGAAGAAAGTTACAATGAGGCTCTGAAGGCCTTTTTACAATAAGCAAGAATGCCAAAAACCCTAGACATCCAAAAACCTAACCCTAGGAGATGAAACGCCAAAAGTCATGTGAGCCCCTTTTGGGTAAACTAGTACATCAACTTCCCGGGGTCGTAACTTTTGCATACGATCTCCGTTTTAGGCGTGTGATAGCCCGTTGGAAAGGTATCGCCGAGGAGATTCATTTTGGGAGCTTGATATCGAAAAACCTTCATTTAGGCCCTCAAAATGGCCCCGGAAGTAAAAACTGCTAAAAATAATAAATTGCCAAAAATGTCAGAAAACTATTTTGAGCCAGTTGGAAAAGGTGGGTGGCCACCGATATCCATCTGGATCAACAAAACCCTAGAAACCCTAGCGCCCAATAGAGGTGCGCAACTTTGACCAAGAAGTGTACTTGCTGAAATTTCCAAAATGTACAAGTGAGTGTGTGTATACAATGAAAGATTTCATCTTTACTTATATTAGACTTGTCCTGTCAACTAAAGTGTCTATTGGCACAATAGGGCCGACCTCAATTAGACATTTTTTATTATTATTATAATAATTAATATTAATATTAATTATCTTTTACAGTTTATCTTTAGACACAATAAGATAGGGCCGACCTGTACCCTTTACACAATAACTAGGGTTACAAGTAGGTCTGAGTCTTGAACAATATATATAGCAAACGATCTGATACACCCACTAGTGCTCATCCACTAAGGGCCACATCCATAGGGATGCCATAGACCTGAGTCACTATATTACACAGATGAGCTAGGTCCTCACACGTGCACTTATGCTCATCCATAGTGACGTCTGCTCTACAGATCTGCTTTCTCACTGCCACCAACAAGAGGATCATCTGGAGTCTTCACATCAACTCTGCTGCTATTCAGAGGAGGCAATCACATCATCTTCGTTCTTATTCTCATGATGATGTGCCCAACGCTTTTCGGGATTTCCCTAACTCAACAAATCGCTCTTACATTGGATAATCATCTGGAGTTCTTCTCTCTCACGTCATGGAGGAGGCCATATACATTCCTAGCCCCTGTCCCAGGCTGGAACCACAAACCCTTTATTAGGGGCTTTCTCTCAGGTTTGTAAGCTGAGAGTAAGACTTCACATAGCTTCTATATTCCACATCTCACAGGTTTGTAAGCTGGAGGATGTCTCCTATAGCTGCATTCATTAACATATATGACTGACTGACRGATGTAGAGGATGAGGGATGTACCCAACTCAACTCCACACAAAGTTGCTCAACCTGCATCTCTGATTCTTGAAGGACCATTTACGTGCTCTTCAAGGAATCCTGGGTAATCTCGAGCTCCTGGGTAAGTTTGACAACTTCCTCCTTTCCTTTAAGTGCATCATGGTACATCTCACCAAGCATGAGAAGATGATCTCTATTGGAAAGTAGGTGTAGGTAGTTAGACTTCATTACTACCACTGCTTCTCTAAGTGCCTGAAAATCCGCAAGGGGTGGCTCTCCTCCCAAACTATCATGTGACCCTGAAGCTCTCCAAAAACAAACTACCACCAATGCATGTGTGTCATCAAAATGTCTCATGGTTGTCACAAGTTTGTCTTCGCTTACCTTCAATTGTCCAATGATGTGGTTCCTGGGAATAATCCTCCTCAATCAAATTTTCTGATTTGTTTTCTTCCTCACACTTCTCAAAATAAGCCTTTTTCCTTTATAAATAACTCCTGAAAAGGGAGATCAACCTCCAAAGGTGACTCTTCAAACGCTAAGTCATCATCAAACTTAGGTGTACTCACACCCAAATAGTCATAAGCATCATAACAATGATATGATGTTGACATTGATCGGGAAACGGTATCGCATGAGCTATTATCCCGTCCATCACATATGTTAATGTCATTACCCTCATAGGCCAGCTCTAATGGTGTATAAAAGATTGTTGCCCAATCATCCCCATTGCACACATCCCTATCATAAATAGGTGCATGCTCATCCAAAAGGTCAATTTGTCTTTCACGCTCCTTCGATTTATGCCCTATGCTTTTAAAGGAATCCTCATCCGCTGCTAATTA
Source organism: Picea sitchensis (assembly GCA_010110895.2). Classification (NCBI taxonomy): domain Eukaryota; kingdom Viridiplantae; phylum Streptophyta; class Pinopsida; order Pinales; family Pinaceae; genus Picea; species Picea sitchensis. Next base: position 105,084 of record SNQJ01S0005225.1, read on the forward strand.
GGGCTCATACCACTCAAGATGTTTGACGTGTTGATGTTTGGACAACATCACGAAGACATTCTCCTGGATTAATAATTAATAAGATAATTATTGATTATTAAATAATATATATAACAAGTAATAATAATAATAAATAGTTATTGATTATCCAAGGGACGCATCATTTTTTCATGGATGGTCACCATGTGTTCTCTATATATGGAACACTCATCATTGTAATAATATATCGATCATATATCATCTCATATGAAAAATTAACATGGTATCAGAGCAAGACTGGGCTTGACTCCCTCACGGAAGAGCCCAAGAAAATGAGATAGATAACTTGCGTTTTGTGGGAGATTATTTCAACCAAGTTCTAGTTTTTGTTGTTGCAGCGCTATATTATTTACTTAGTGGTTTTGTCAGCCTTCAGTCAGTCAATCAAGTCAAGATCGAGCCGCGCGTAATTGTGTATCTAGTTGGTTGTGTGTTGTGAGCGATTTGGGGCTCGATTTGTTGTGGATCAGGATTTGTTGTGTCAATTCAATTGCAAATTTGCAATGGCTTGCTTGTTATGCTTAACTGACACTTAACGGATAGACACACCAAAGTGGATGGTAGGGGAAGGCGAATTTGTATGTCGGTGACCTATGCAGCAAGAATATTTCAGCTAACGAAAAAGCTCAGGCATAAATCCGATGGGGAGACCATACAGTGGTTGTTACAGCAGGCGAAGCCGTCGATCATAGCAGCCACGGGCACAGGTACGATTCTCGCGTCAACTGCAGACATGGCAGAGTCTATTGGCGAGTCGGGTAATGTACTGACCAACTCGCCCCATGGGTCGTTAGGACTCACAATACGGGTTGTGGTGGTGATATGATAATGGATCACTTGGAACGAAGGTCACATGCAGCAAGATGCGGAACTATCAGAGAGGAGACTCAGTGTTTTGTTTGTTGCTTCGAGGAATTTCTCTATGCAAGAAAACCCTAGCGAGGGTTTGCCCTAGATATGGACGGACTCGTCCATGTATCGAATGACACTAGTACCACCACCACCACCAAGTGTTGCATCGATACAGGCAAGATCCGGAAATCTTACTTGTTCCAATCCCATAACGCCATTAACGACCTACATGTTACCTATTACCGTGAATCCGATGCCTGGAATCAATCTGTCGGGACTCGAACTACGGAGCGGCCACATGGGACACATGCCTCTGAGCATCATGCTACAACAGTAGCAGCAGCAGGGATCTCATCATAAACACCATTTGTTGGGTGTCCAAGAAGGCAAAGGCCAAATTGGAATCATCAACTCAAACAGTGCATACAACAACTCATGAGATCCATTACACAGGACTAGTAGGAGAGAATGTGGACTTCATCTTGACATGCCTCAGATGGTCAGATGAAGGAACCAAGACATTGGTTTCACAAGGAAACCTCGATATGTCTTGGGGGACATTGATTCCATGAGGGAACCTCGATGTGTCATAGAGATGTTTGAGGCAACATCATGAGACATTCTCCCCGAAGGGTCCTGTATGGACTGGTAGGAGGGAATGTGGACTTCATTCTTACGTGCCTCAAACAATCAGATGAAGGAACCAAGACATTGGTTTCACGAGGAAACCTCGATATGTCTTGTTAGACATTGGTTTCACGAGGAAACCTCGATATGTCTTGTTAGACATTGGTTCCATGAGGGAACCTCGATATGTCTTAGACATGTGTTCCATGAGAGGACCACGAGATGTCTAGTATGGACACAGTTCATGAGTGAAGCCTCAGTTTGGACATTTCAGGATATTTGGGTGTCCAGTATACATTCATGTATACCAAGGAGAAAAGGACCAAGCTAGACCCTTCAAGAAGAAAGGGTACAGTGAGTCTTCAAAGGCATACCGGATCTACATCCCTAGTTAGAGACAGATTGAGGTGAGCAGAGATGTTACCTTTGAGGAGGAGGTAGCGTTCAGGAGATCTAGAGGATCTCACACAGAGATTGATAGTGAGACAGGAAGAGATGGTGCCTTCTCCCCCTCACCCTCACGCAGTTCAGAGGGAGATAGTTGAGCCTATTAATCCAATTGATCTCGTTAATCCTGTAGCTCCAGTTGATGTTCCCAGAGATATTGCAGTAGGTTGGAAGAGACCTACATGGGCTTGTCAGACTCTGCAGGAAGCAGAAGGACATCCAGCGCCTCGTGGTACCTTCCGAGAGAGCAAGAGACATCAGAGATATCCGTGCTATGCCGCAGCTATGAGCCACATCATTGATTATGAGCTTCCTATTATGAGGAGGCATCTAGTCAACCAGTATGGAGAGATGCCATGATGGAGGAGTATCAGTCCATCATGAAGAATGATGTGTGGGATATTGTTCAGAGACCTGAGGGGAAGTCTGTAGTGACTTCCAAGTGGATCTATAAGATCAAACACACATCTGACAGGAGCATCGTGAAGCACAAAACGAGATTTGTTGCTAGAGGATTTTCTCAGGTGGAGGCAATAGATTATGAGGAGACAATTGCTCTTGTTGCTCAATACACTTCTATCCGGTCGATTATTGCCCTTGCAACATCCATGGTTTAGTCATGGTGGTTTGACTAGTGGTGATTGGCCCAAGCGTGGTCTTCAAAGAACAGAAGACTCGATGTGCTAGTGTTCCTCAAGTGTGTGGAAACATCGGGTAGACTTTCACCCACAGGGAAGTACCCGTAGTGAATGTCCCAAGTAAGCATCAAGCAGACTTTCTTCTAAATTGGGCTGCAAACCAAGGGAGATAGGATACATTTATCACAAAGGTGTACTTGTGGTAAATGGGCCCAGGTGTAGTCCTTCCTTGATCATGACAAGGAATAATATGGACTCAAGGTGCTTGAGGTGCTTTCCACGTGTCAGTTAGCATCGGGTTGTCATTCACTCACAAGGGTGTACATGTGGTGAATGACCCAGGTGTAGTCTTTCTCCTTAGTCATGTTGATTTGACTACGAATGATAAAAACGCAAGATGCTAGATGCTATCACATGCAAACCCAAAGTGAGCCTGATCTCAGAGAGATTCAGTTGGCTTAGAGAGAGCCGCAAGGGGAGTTTCCCCTCAATTCAGGTGGGAGAGAAACATCTCCAAGGACTGATAGACAGGTGTCAGGAGTCTAGAGCGAAGTTTGTATACTTCAGAGACAAGCTTGGCATGATGCAAAATGTCTCCCTTGTTGAAAGGGAGTGTTGATGTTTGGACAACATCGGGAAGACATTCTCTTAGATTAATAATTAATAATATAATTATTGATTATTAAATATATATATATAATAAGTAATAATAATAATAAATAGTTATTGATTATCCTTTCATGGATGGCCACCATATGTTCTCTATATATGGATGGTCGCCATATGTTCTCTATATATGGAACACTCATCATTGTACTAATATATCCATCATATATAATCTCATATGAAAAATTAACATGACGGTGCAAAATTCTTTGAATGTCATGGCTGTGTAAAATGTCTCACCAAGCGCCATATACTCATTCAAACAATTTGTAAACTCCTCATCTTGCACCCACTAGTATGCCAATTGATTTGCCAACTGAGATCTCACTGAATACCCTTCAGGATGGGAGGATACAACTCTATGATACCACTGTAATGTCCCCACCCACTTCTGGTATGAAATTCTACTTCTTGTTGTTATGATGGTATGTTATTTTGGTGTTGGACTTTCGTCAAACACTTTGAATGTAATGGTCTGTTACCCCTGAATGACCTCTTTTGACTGTTGGTCTGTTTGTTCCTTTTGTTGTTATTTTTTAAAGAGTATTCTGGGTCATGAATATTGTCAAACAGTTGGTGGACATACTCAAAGCCCACTGTGCAAACCGACTTTTCTTACTGTTGTAGCTTTCGAGTGTATTTCTGATTTATGTCTTATGTCAAACACTTGGTAGCAGACACAAACACCTCTGTATAAACCCCTCCTTTTCTCACTGTTGTAGACTGCCCCTTATTTTCTATTGTTATTATGTTTGTGCTATGACTTATGGGTATTTTTGGTTCAAGCATTAAATCAAACAATTTCATAATCTTAAAGAATGGGCACACAATTGAGATTTCTATTACATTGACATCAAACAGCAATTATATTCATTACAGGTAGTGGTAACTTCTAACAATTTGTCACAAACAGCAAATACAAATCTGTCCAAGAAATATTCTGACCTGTGATAAGCTAAATCTCCTGCTGTAGAATGTATTTATATAGCCTCTTATCACTACTCCAAAGATTGTTGAGGATGCACCTATTACAACAGAAAATAGACTCAGCACCAAGATCTGTTTGTTGCTTTTTCTGACCTGGGTATCCATACATGAACAACAGTCAATTTGCAGATATAGCATCCTTCAAGATCCCATAGACAGCAAGTGCTTATTCTGCTGGAAACGACCCTCTTGGTACCCACGATTTGTTGAAGACAATGAAACCCCCATTAGTTGTGATACTCTGCCCAGCAACAGGAAAACCGGCCCAGCCAATAAGACTTGGCTCCTGGATGGTGAAATTTTGTCCTTCAACAAGTGACTCGACCTTCCCAAAACAATGGCGATCTCTCCAAGAAGAAATATGGCCACCCTCCTCTAAACTCAGCCCACTATTAATCAGATTTGGTCTTCTCAGAAGATTGGCACCCCAATACTCAATTTTGGTCCAACAATGATGGATTTTCAGCGTCTTCCAAGTGGAATTTGACCTGCACTAGGGAAGGCTCAGTTGCTGCTGTACAACTCGGTCTCTTCCTCTGGAACTCTGCCCTCACTCATAAATTTCGACCTGCATAACAAAATATGGTTCCCACAAAGCCCTAGCTGTTGCAACAATAGATCTACCTCCTATACTATGAAAGCAAATGGAAAACATGAATGGTTTACCCACCAAATGGCTAGGGTGGATCTCTCACCACCGAAACTTAATTAGATAGGGTGGAATCTTTCACCACCGAAACCAATCCCAACTAGGGTTTACTCCAAACCCCCAAAGGCTCCAAGAGCTCTCCAAATCAGAAATATTCACCCAACATAATGAGAGAATGAACTCTCATTGTACTTTTATACCCCTTTTTTTCTCTTCAAGTGACTTTTTAATTTAACTTTAGTAAAATCACTTTATTAATTTATTAACCATTTTTACTCCAAAAAGTGATTTATTTGACTTTAATGCATTTTGGACCACTGAAAGTCACTTTTTTATCCTCTCCACCATTTAGACTTTAATTTATACTCAATAATACTCTTAATTTGCGGGAATCGTCAGAATGCCACGAAACCAAGAACGAAGTGTGTGGAAGTGATCCTGATGATGAAACACGGTAAATGGACAAGGATGGACCTTATATACCTCCTCCATCGCCCGAGCCCACTATTAACCTCCATTCACCCCTTTGGCCAGGCTGACATAAACCCATAAGGTCGCCTCCAACTATAAAGCAAGGAAATCCAAAATGGGGACATTACATATCATTTTGTCTCATCCCTTTCAAGTGTTTGGCTCCCCCATCTTTCAAAGCATTTGGATTGCTTGGAAGACAATTGTTGGTTTGGTTCATTAATAGTGGGAGGGAAATAAGGTTATTTGGGATTTAGCTTGCTGACCCATTCGGAGTTGGAAGGTTCAAGGTTCATGTGTGGCAGGGCAGCCTCGTTTTCTGTCTCTTAGATTGAGTAGGAAGGGTATCTTTCTATAGGGTGATTTGTGGGATTTGATCTCTCATTCTTGGAAGGAGTGGCATGCTCTTGCTCAAGAGTATGGTCTCCTTGCTTCTTATCATCCTTCGATTATGGAGTTACAAGGGCCTATCCCAAAGACTAAGTTGTATAATTTGAACATTGGAATGCTTGGGCCTTCCAATATTTAGACAATATTTAGGTTTTATTTATTGTATATTTCAGAAATTTTATAATTTTCAGCCATAATTTAGTCTATGAATTTAAATTCTGATTTTAAACTAAACTAGATTATCCTCAAAGCTTTCTAGAAAAAAAAAAATTGAATTTTTGTCTGAAGTCTAGTGCATTTCCAGCACTTAACTTAGTTCAGAAATTTGAATTTTTAGCTAGCTTGTTGACCTTGAATCTCCCAGATTTTATTATAAACTAGGTTAACATCACATGTTGGTTTGCTAAAAAAACAATCCTAGATTTTGTATTGCAATTTCATCACTTCTACTAATCTTTTACCTTCAGAAACTTAATTTTAGCACTTGTATTTTGCCTAGATGGTTAATTCCTTGCATCATAATTAGGGAAATTTTAACTCTACATTCTAGAAATCGAAATTTCTTTTCTATTTTAAATTAATTGTTGTTTCCAACAATTAACTTATTGCAGAAAAAAATATTTTTAGAACTGTTGAAGGTCTGAAAATTGTATCTTAGGATTAAATTTCAGCCATAAATATTAAGGAATAATTCTAGAATTTATATTTAAATTTTGCATTAGGAAATTTCTACATTTTGCATCATTTTTTATTGTTGTAATTTATTTCCAGAAATTGTTTTGGCATTCATTTTTTATTTAAATCACTTTATTTGTAGTCTTGCTACATTTGACATCTTATGAGTGTGTACATTGAAGATCTCTTGCTTATATGGTGACTCTATTGAAGGAATGAAGCCCTTCTTCCATAAAGAATTTTGAAAACATTGTTATGTGTTGAGGTAAGCATACTCAACAATCTTGAAGGCATTTGAAAGTTTACCTTAGCGACTCCACATCATCGATGTGAGGTATGATGATCATGTATATTTTAGATTTTTCAAGTTTGTAGTAAAAAGAAATGGCCCCATTTTACAAGGAGTCAAAAGCAAAGTTGCTTGGTCCTTTAGATCTCTCATGCATTCCTAGATATCCAAATGAGTTACATTATGAACTATAGAAGAAGCATGCTCAAAGATTTTATGAAAATCATAATGATTTTCTACCTTCCGTTGCATCTTTCATGGAGTTTATTGAAAAGTTCAATTTTTCCCATGAAAAAGTTTGCACTTTCCATGAAAAGAGATGCAAAGGAATGGTGCGATAGTCTCAATCCAAAGGAGATATCTTCATTTTGTTATTTCCTCCTAATTTTTCAAGAAATTTGGATTGATATGGAGGATCAAACGAAAGAATTAAATGATATTTTTTTTTCGTTTGAAATTTGTAAAGACAAGAGAAGTAAGATGGATAAAATGTTGCTTAGATATGAGAATAACTCTTCAATAGCTCTCTTGGATGAGATAAAGTAAAAACGAAGCATTGATTTTTTTGCTTGAGTATGCTAAAGAAAAATATGGTGTGCTAGATCAAGAGAAATTTGTGAATGATTTGCATGAGATTATGAAAGATCCTATTGCATATCTACATGAAGAAAGCAAAGGTCGAGTTGAAAAATTTTGTGTGGTCATTGCTCCATATGAAGAGAAAGAGGGAAGCCCAGAGAATTATACTAATATTTCAGATTTTGATCCTCTTGGATAGCCATATACGTTGGGGAGTATTGCAGATTTTTCTAGTAGCATTTTTAAGCCATGTGTGTCAATGGATCTTGCAAATATTTTGGAACATGTGGAGCATGTTTTTGGTCTTAAGAATGCAAACATTTTCCAGCCATATACGTCTTTATCTTTCCATCTTTTCATGCATAAATTTTCAGCTAAAAAATACCTTTTGTCAGCTGATTTTTGTTTAGGGCAACATGTTTTTCAGATTGTCATATCTTGCAGAAATTTTCAGCATTCTTTTATGACAAAAAATGCTAAAACCTTTCAAATTTTGGGGCAGTGTATAAAAATTTATAAATTTGTCAGTCTTGTTTTGTTCAGAAAAGTGCAGAAATTTTCCAATGACCATTACCTTTAGCTTTTCGTAATTTGAAGGATAAAAAATCAGAATTGGAGCATGTTTTTGGGGTTGGAAATTTTTCGGGGCAGCAATGAAGTATTGTGCATATTTTTGGAACAGCCTAAACCCTTGTCCGTTGAGGGCATTTTTTGCAGATTTGATGGTTACATCAACCCTATCAAATAGTGGATAGATGAAGTATATGTATCTACATCCCATGTTTGGCATGATGATTATACTTTCTTCCAGTGTCGTGAGTTTACTACCGTGTTCATTTCCAGCCATACAGATGAAGAGTTTAGTTCATGAGTATTTTATTTTTTATGTATCCTTGTTTTGGTTGGTGACCAAACACAAAGAAAGAGTTCATGGCATTGATAAAATGCTAACATGGCTTCATTGGTTGTATGATTATACTTAGCATTTGTGAACACTTAGTGTCATGTAGATAAATTAGAAGAAAAAATAAGCTCTAGAGAGCAAGTAGAATAGACTGTAGTTGCATTTTATTACTAGTGTTTTTATTATATTGGCGCCTACATTCATTTTGAGCCTGGCATTTCAAGAGATTTGGCTCATTCTTAATAAGAGCCCTACACTTGATTTAGAATAGGATGGTTCATCTGCTTGTTTCATGTAGTATAGATAAAAGAATTTAAAAAAATAGAATTGCTTTGCATTTATTTTGCCTATTATATGAGCCTTGCATTTAGAGTGATCATGGATATTGTATTGGCAACATGTTGTGTCTGGGTGAGATTCTCTCCTTGTTACTTGATCTTATCTTTTTCGTGTTGAGCTTCATCAGGTTCCAAATATTTCTCAGGTTCTCATGTACTCCCAAGAAGTGTCCTTGTCCCCATGTTGGAGCCTATTGTTACACCATATATTGTATGGGGTGCCCGAGGAGCAGTTCATAACAACTTGCAAGATGACACCCATGGGCATTCTATGTACCAGTTGCAAATTTGGTGGGGCATTTTGTTATTGCACATGTTATTTTGTTACAGTTCCCTACAGTTGTACAGATAGGTCCTTACAATGGTACAGGCTGTCCTGTAGACTGTACAACATTTTTCTATTGTTTTTAGTTTTTTCTAACAAGCTGTACCTCTCAGTCAAGCTATACAAGCTTAGTTCGAGGTGATTTAGATAACCGTGCAGCTGCTGGTTTTAAGCATCTTGTGGAGTGCAGCTGCTGATTTTAAGCAGCTTGTGGAGGTTTCCTTGTAAGTTTTTCAAAGGAATGAAAAGCTAGTTTTGAAGGAGTAATTACATGTGTACGTGTGTAATTGATTTTTTGGCTTCCGCTATTTAATTTCCAACTATTGTGTGATTAACTGCTATAGTCTGAAATTTAATTTCAGCATTAATTAAATTCAGCAATTACTTGTTTAATTGAGATCACAAGGACTTTATTCACCTAGGGCTTGGCATTTTACATGGTATCAGAGCTTAACTTTTTTATTGAGATTCTCTAGGATTTGCAATGGTAAATCAACAACAGGGAAGAAGGACCAGCAGTGAGAGGGTTTTAAAGCTTCATTTTCAGATTTGAGAGGATGAGAACTATGTAACACAATATCATAACAAAATGGCACAATTGGGAAAAGAAACTCACAATAAAATGGCTAATCAATCCCTTCAAAATAACAAATTAGAAGCTCTAAACAAGTACTTCATTGCAAAAATTGAAAGATTGGAAAGTAAATTCACAAGATATCAACAATACTACGATGAATCTAAACAAAAAATCAAGATGTTGAGAAAAAAATTGACAAAATTGTATCAGAAAACGACAAGGAAATGAACTGTCAAAAAGTTCAAAGTCAAATTTTGCTTAATTAAGTTAATAAATTGAAGAGAAAGAAAATACATGTTCTAAAGTTTGATCGAGAAACATTAAACGATCTAGTTGAATTGACAACACTTGCATAAGCCAATGTGAAAATGGTAGGTAGGGGAACAATCACATATGCAATCGTGGATGAAAAATTGAGTGTCACTAATGAATATTTATCCATCATCGATAAAGTAAAGTCTGTTGAAATAATGTAACTACAAAGAGTATTCTTATTATTATTTGATATATTATTCATTGGATCAATCCCCATTGTGGATTGATCATGTCGGCTATTGTAATAGGACCAAATTCAGTCATTACAATTGTTAATGTCACAAACAAGTCCCTTCAATCAATAGTGTTGGCCCTAATTTGTTCAAAGACCCATCCTCACTTGGGGTGTATTCTCAACACGCAACACAAGTTTACTATGTACTCACTTTACCCGTGTACGCAATCTCCACAGTCACAAAGCAAGCCTCGATTTCTTTTTTATTGTGCTACTCTAAGGAAGGTCGACATTTGGAGTGAATCATAGATTACATGGGTACCATTTTTTCTACATCTGAAGATGAATCTATATAATAAGAAGCATCTTAACATTCTTCCTCATCCCATCCTCGACATGGTGATCCCCTGAAGATGGACTCTCATCTATGAAGTCTGAAACGTAGGGTTTAAAAATAGGAACGCAGGCTTTGCAATCTCATGAAATTAACAGTTGTGATGGATTCTCTTATCTCAACAAGAAGCATCTTTTTTTGGCGACAACTCAAATCCTGATCAAACATCTCCACATATGGAGATCTTTGATCAATTTACCTCTTTTCTTCGAGCTTTCAATTCACCCAATTCTCATTATTTCTAGGACATGGTCCTTCATTTTGACGAAGCAATTCTTGAAGCCATGAATAGTCCAAACCATTCTTGGGATGAGCTTCAACATAGATCTTACTTTCTTTCCTCGAAAATTCTCACCGAATTGGATCAATTTGAGATCAAGTCCAAAGAATTCATTCTACAATGTGATGTTGACTGGTTTAAGAAACCTATTCTTGCACCAAATGCATTTGAGTAAGGGATATTAGCTAATATTTCCAAAACAATACCTATTAACATGGCTTCTTAACCTAACATCAATGGCGATGTTCACTGCTCTCCAAAAGAAATAATAGCTTATATAGCATTGTTTAGAGAATTTCGAGATGTCTTTGTGTGGTCTATGAAGAAATGCCCAGCATGGAACACAACATAGTCAAACACAAAATTGATACTCGGTGTGATGTCAAGCCCATTCAATAAAAGCAATGACCTATCAAACCAAGAAAGCACAAGCCATCAAAGCTGAAATCAAAATAACGTTGAAGGTAAAGTTTACTTATCATGTTCCTTATACCACTTGGGTTTCTAACCAAAGCCTAGTAATAAAAAAAAGGAATATCAAGGTATGCACAGATTTTTGTGATCTTAATAAGGCTTTACTAAAGGTTGATTTTCCTACACCTTTCACCCTATTGATGTTTTTGGTAGCAGCGAGAGGTATTCACCTCCGGAACAACTTTTCTTAGAGATGAAGATGTTAAGAAGTTAAAGGAAACCATTAAACAGTTCGAAGAAGCCCCAGAAGAAATTAGAAGATCGCAGAAGAAAATTCGGCCCCACAAGAAAAAGACAAAGTGAAAATATATTTTCCAGAAAGACAGGTCGGCCCTACTTGAAAAGTCACCTGACAGACTAGTTTAAATAAAGGCAGGTGCTAGCTCATTTGACACACTGACATTCACTCTGCAATCCTAGCGCAAGTTTAGTGGAGAGCAACAGTTGCAGCAGTCCAGCAAAGAAGGAAGGAAGAAGGGCACAGGTTGGCTAGGGTTTCCTGATAACCCTCGCTAGGATTTATCTCTGTTGTCTTGGTGGTGCGCTGGTGGAAACCAGATACTCTAGCGCCCTAGCTAGGGTTTGTTGCAGCTATATTGTTGGGTTATCTCTTGTGAAGATAAGTATATATTGTTGGGATTCTTCTTTGTTGGTTTGCTCTAGTGAATAGAGCTTGCTCATGGTTATATTGTATTGGCAAGGATATTCTCTCTAAAGAAAAGTTTGTTGCGTTTTCTCCCCTTGTGAAGAAGGGTTTCCCGGGATAAATATGTGTCTTATTGTGCTTGTTTATATTTCATTATGTGATTATTGAATGTTGAAAGAAGATCTAAATTGCTATGGTAAATCTAATGCTAACTAATTTTATAAAAATCCAACACATCCATACTTGCACTAGAAATGAAATCCTATCATTCATGGATGGATTTTTCAAATACAATTAGGTTCAAATACACAACCAGGATCAACATAAAACTACTTTCACGACACCTTAGGGTACCTTTGCCTACAAATGATGCCATTCGACCTAAAAAATGCTTGAGCTACATTCCAACTAACTATGTTGTATGCATTTCATGACATGGAGCATAATTGAGGCTTATTTACACTATCTTGATTCCCAATCAAAGAAAATGGTGGATCATTTAAAACACCCCAAAGCGAGTCATTGTTACACCCCATATTATATAAGCTTCCACATTGTGAGTTTAATAACAATGATGAAGATTTGCAGTTGGTACCTTTTGAGCATTGGACTGACTCGGGGGGATACATCTTCATGTAGCCCTTTCTCTACATGGCATCAGATTATTTGATGGAGGTCTTTGGTAGGGGGAGTATCACTTCTCCTTGGTTGGATGACTATTCTTGCTAGTTCGGTGGTCTTCTCACATGAGATTGCCTTGTTGATCACCCCTTGGTTGCAGATTTGATGGTTATGGAACATGCTATCTCATTATGGTGTGGTTTTGGTATACTGGTTTATTTTGGATGTGCTACTTTTTGTTCATGGATGATGGTTCTAGCCCACCAAGGGGTTAGATGATGATGTTAGGAGGTAGATGTTGCATGATGTTGATGGTGTTTCCTATTGACTATCTATGATGATGTTGTATTATTTGTGACACTAAGACGGGGTGTTCTATATGATCTTCTTGTGTTGGATGTGTGGTGGGGACATACTTGATGATTGCATGGGTTAGCAATTTCTATTGTCCCCTTCTCTTATGATGTCAATGTGGTTGGATGAAGTGTGTTGTGGTAGTGCACTTTCCCTTGATGGGATTTCCCTAGGTGATATGACTTAACATTGTAACATTTGCTAGGACATTGCCTGGGTGGAAATGTTTTTTATGACATTAGTACCCTTATTGATGTACTTTTTCCTAAGTTTGAGTTAGATAAGGGGGGTACTACATACATCTTTGGTGATCAAGCCTTTTCCTAAGGTTTGATGAGGTATTAATCAAGTTATAGTCCTTTGGTGGTGTGCCCTAAGTTCAAGCCTAGGTTGAACTTCTATTTTATCATGGCATTGTTATCATGGTGGGGTTGTTGCTAGGGAGAACATCGTATTGGCATAGTACAACAATTGAAGGAGTGCACCCCCCTTATTGGCATACATGTTCATTTTGATTCAATCAATTGGTGACTTTTGGGAGGTTGGACTATGGTTTTATTAGAGCATTAACCTTTGTGCACACATGTTTAGGTTGATTTAACCATTCAATGGTTAATTTAATCCATTTTTATCCAAATTAAGGTTAATTGTTTGAGCGCCCTACTTCACTTGGCATCCGTTCAAACTTGGGAGGGGTTCATTTGGAGAAAACTTAGAGTTTTGATGGAGTGCTCCCCTCTTGGGCACACTTCTCTAGGGCACACCTTCTTTAGTTGGTTGGACATCTTTATGGCATGGCATATGGAGAAGTATTTTAGTATTTTATTAATGAGTGTAACCACCTTGGCACACTTCTCTAGGTCGCTCTCTTATGCACATGGTATTGGGAGCTAGTAGATGGTAATGGAAAACAATACATGGTTTTGGCACATGTTTTGATGGAGGTTGGCACACTTCTCTAGGGCGCACTTCAGATGGAGATTATTTTATTGATTGTGGGTGGTTGAGGTAGTTACATAGCATAGTTTTCAAGGGTGCACCTCTCCTAGGTGCTCTTTCATCATTATTGCATGGATATTTCAGCTATACTTGGCATCCTCTGACCTCTATTGGAAAGCGTCCTCACCTCTTTGACTTAGCACATATATTATTTTATTAGAGATGGTTATTGAGGATTTTTATTAGGGAGCGTGTGGCACATGAGAAGGACAAGTGTCCCCTTGCATGCATCTTGCATGCACTTAGAGCTTGAACAAGGCCAAATGTGTCACTTTGCATGCTCTTGCCTGGTCTACTTTCTATTCTAGGAGCATTATCTTGAAGGGTGCACTTGAGGAGATACTCCACTTGCTATTTTGGAGTTTGACCACATCTTTTCTTGTGGACTACTCCATCCAATTGGCACTTTGCACATTCATCCATGGAGTTGGTTGCCTTGGGATCCACACATGGAATGGTTCCATGCATCTTGTGGACCACTTGCTATTTTTGGGATGGTTGTTATGGAGCATTCTACTAGGAGGATTATTTTAATGTTTTATCTCTCATGCATCTTGGAGGGCTTAGTGAGCTCTTATAGGTGGACCATGGAGCACATCCTCCTATGTTGAAGTTATTTTATTATATTTTGCATGTATACATCTTGGAGGGCACATTCTATGTGGACCTTTTGCATGTTGACTTGGTTATCATGCCTATTTTTAGTTGTACACCCTCTCTTGGAGACTTTTGATGTAATTTCCTTCCTTTCTTTCGATAAGGGCAAGTTCTCTAGGAGAGGCTAGTATCCACATAGCTTGACAAGGTCAACCATGGATCGAGGAGGATCTAACTACTCCATTTTTTATCTTATTTGTTTGAATTGTCATCGAGTTAGTTGGAGAATAATATCATTTTATTGTAAGAGAGAAGAGTCTTCCTCTATAAAGAGGAGCTTTCTCTCCATTGCAATCTGGCTGAGACTTTCAGGATTGAGGAGCTCTCCCCTTGGACTACATTCGTACATCATATGCTTGGAGTTTAATGGAATATTGGCGATATAGCATCTTGTTTATGTGAGACTTTCATGTGTGCAACTCATTTTTTATATGTTGTTTGTTGTTGTAGGAAACCCTTGTAGCTTTTATGGAGGCCTAATAATGAAGAATCTTGTCATTTGGATGGTGTAATGTGAAGATATAATCACTCTTATTCTTATTGATGTTATGTTTGTCTTGCACCTATCAAAACTAGTTGTTGTTAGAATTTATGTAACATCACCTCCATAACTAAGTTAATGAGTGGCAATCATAGCTCTCCAAGGTTAATTTTATGTAATAATTTTCAGTTAGCTAAGGTTCTTTGTGGCAAATCAGCTCTCATTTACCTTACAATTCATGCATTCGCCCTCTTTGATCCATGCCTCTTTGATTCCATTTTGCCCAATGTTTGATTAGCCACTTGGTCTTGGGGTTTTCTACCTTCATCTTTTATTCTCACACCATTTACTTATCCATCCATACTACAACCATCTATGTTGCTTAGACTTACTCTTCAATAAATCATCGTGTGCCTCCACACTATAGCCTTAGCAATCCTATCCTTAAGGATGCCCCCCCTGAGTTGGAGAAGAGACAACCAAAAGTGAGAGGAAGAGTGATTGTGGTGATAGTGGGTAGCCTTCTTGAGTTGCCCACGACTCGCTCCTTGATGCTTGGGACTTTACATCATATGGGGGTGCTAGATTTTGTTGTAACAATCATCACTATAAAATTAGGCTTAATCCCCTCAAATGTGTTTTTTGTGTCACAACTAGACAATTGCTAGGATTTATAGTGTCAAAGCATGGGATCATTATTGATCTTCTTAAGGTGAAGGTGATACTTCAATTGCTCCCCCATGCACATTTCGTCAACTACAAAGCCTTCAAGGAAAGGTAATTTTTTGCAAAGATTCACTCCCAAGTATGTTATTATCACAAAAGGCTTTCTTGGCTTGTTATGAAAAGATGTTTAATTTCTATGGGATGGCCAAGCTCAAAAGTCATTTATTTTGAAAAAATCTCTCACGTCAACCCCATGAATAAGTCCCCCAAAGTTCGAATGAGATTCCATCCTCTACTTGGCAGCGTTTGACTCTTCAATTGGGATAGTGCTAGTCCAAGAGGATGACAATTGTCGAGAACACGTTATATATATATCTGAGTAAAACTCCTAATGTACTCGAAATACATTCCCATCAAGATGAGAAATTGGTTTTAGTAGTTGTACACGTTACAAAAAACTTTGTCACAATATCCTTCTTTGATGTAATAAGGTTATAGTAAATTCCAATCCAACACACCATATAATTACTCGACGTCAAATAAATGATGAGTTTTCGAAGTGGATTGTGATCTTACAAGAATATGAACTTGAATTTGCTTCCTCTAGAGCCAAGAAGGCATTAGTCATTGCAAAAATGATCATGAAGTTTCCTACATGCCTTGAGGATTAGAAATTGGCTTTAGCAAAACTCTACCACTATATTTAACCCTCATTGCCTCTAACAACCCTTGGTATAGAGATATCCTTGTATATATCCAAACCCAAAGGTGCAGTTCCCACCTTTCTCGAGATGAACAACGTTGAGTTCACAATCAAGCAAAACGATTCCTTATCATTAGAGACAAATTATATTATCAAGGTGTAAACATGGTTCTTCATCAATGCTTAACCCACAAGGAAGCTAAGTAGGTTTTGAATGATTGTCATAGTGGAACCTATGGTGGTCATATGTTTAGGCTGCAACAACGCAAAAAATTCTTTACACTGGGTACTTTTGGCCTCCAATTTTCCATGACTATATTCATGTTGTAAAGAAGTGCAAACATTGTCAAATATTTACTTTTAAGACTTGCATGCCCCTCGCTCCAGTGGAACCTAAAGTCATTGTTGGCCCCTTCACAAAAAGGGGGATTGACTTTATAAAATTTTGTCTGACTTACAAAGGCGGCCATAAATATGTTATAGTGGTTGCTAACTACTTCACCAAGTGCAACAAGGCCAAGCTGCCCTAGAAAAAAGATAGTCACACAAGAGTACTCTTTCTATCCGATCACAACATTACAAGGTCCGATGTCCCCAAACAAACCACAACTAATCATGGTTCCCATTTTCAAAATCACATGATGGAAGAATTGGAAAACCGATTGAATTTCAAACACAAACACTCTACTCCCTACTATCCCCAAGCAAATGGCCAAGTTGAAGTTGTTAGTAAGGAATTGAAAACTATGGTACAAAGAATAGTAGATACACACAAATATAATTGGCACTTGATGCTCAATTTCACTCTTTGGGCATACCAGACCTCGATTAAAACTATGACAGGGTTAACACCCTTTCCATTGACCTTTGGCAAAGACGCAGTTATAGTGATTGAATGTGAGATCCTTCCAATTCGATTGATTGTCCAATTGCTTCCTGACACTTCCCCCATGAAAAAGCATTAGTGTTGTTACAGCGCTTAGATGAGCAGACACCCAAATTGCCATTGAAGCACACAAGAAATGTGTCAAAGCTCAATGCTATCTTTAAATTCATCCTCGCTTCTTCTAGAAGGCAAGCTTGTGCTTGTTTACAACAAGGACAAGGAAAAGTTCGTCGAAGGAAGTCAGAACACCTTTGGTATGCTCCTTTTCTTGTTAAAAGACCTTTACATAAGAGAGCATACGAGTTAGTCAACTATGAAGGCACCACATTCAAGGACTTTATCTTAAAAATTCTATTCTTATAAAAGAACATATTTGAACACTTGTAAATAATATACAATTATTCACTTTTGTTTCTTTGCAATCTTTGCCTTGCGGCTCATTCCAATTCATTCTTAATTGCCAAATGTCATCCACCGCCCCCACTATTTTGGATTCATAGATGGGGTAAGTTGTTGGAATCAAAACCTTGTTTCAACTACATGAGCACTCTATATGCCTTCTCACTAGGTGTTGCATTCAAATGGTATTTGTGTTGGTCCTACAACCAATAATGAAGCAAAATATGATGTCACCATAAGTTTGTTGGCAATCCTTTGGCTTTTTGCATTCGTTGCTTCAGTCCATCTTAATTCGCAACTTATCGAGTCATAATTGAACAATGTATAACACATTCACGATTCTATCCTCAAAAGATTCTTACAATTAAAGACTTCTTCAATGATAATTTGGTGACATCACTTTTATACATGTCCCTAGGAGTCTTAATGTGTTTGTCGACTATTTGGTTAATCAAGTGCTAGATTGGCATCTTAAACATTAATAAGCAAAGAAACAAAATGCACATGCATATTAATATAATCATATATAACAAAAACAATCACAACATATCAACAATAAACATATACAAATCAAAGTTTCCCATTATTTAAGTAGACTACATAAATATAAAACAAAAAAACAAGTATGTATTGATGGAAAAAAGGGGCACCATAGCAACTAAAGCATCTCATTCATAAAAAAAAATGCTCTACGGAGCCTGGGAAGGCTCGTTCCCTACATCCCTTTGCCTCTCGTCGAGACATAGCCACACCCCTGTACTGAGTACCCCCGTTGCTACTCGACGAAGCAATATGCGCCATAAAGGAGGCACTCCAACTATGTTTGACTGCATTTCCAGAGGCATATCATCAAGTCTTGCCATTGGGACTCCCTCAGTCAACCTCTCAAGCCGCTCTCGTACGGCCTCTAGCACAAGTCCCTCGCTCCTAACCGGCTCTGCTATCATCCCTCGTAGGGTCGCCTCCTCTGCTCCTCGTGCCGTGTCTTGGTTCCTAGGGAATCCAACTGGCTGCTCCACTCCAACATCTGTAAAATAAACCAACAACCAATATATATTATATATATAACCTAAAAATCCATAACATTCGAAAAGCACAAATTTCTTAATTATGGTGCCCCACTATGCACCCTATGGCAAATGTAAATTTGAGTCCCCCCTAGAGTCTATGTCAATGCAAGGATAGTTATCAATGATGGCTAACTACTGCTACCACTAGGAAAAGAACATTGCAATGAAAACCTAACCCACCTCACAACCACCTAAGCAGTGCAAAAACTCTACCCATCTAATCATCCTCGACTCCTACAAGCCTATTGCCCACATCCCCATGTGACAATGAATCAAGAGCACCCTCTCAATGTTAAATGAACAAATAATGCTACCAGAGTCAAAGGGTTGGCCAACCCCAGTATTGCACACTATAAGTTGTCGACACATATGAGGTAACAAGGAGTTGCTCCAATCAAATATCTCCACAGCCATGCAACGCTCCACTAGCTACATGTACACTTGTGAGATCTAATGTGGAGCAAAGACCCCTACAAACCTAACAATAATATATGTTCTAGCTCACATAGGAAGGTTATCAACGTTCTCAACTGGAATCTAGTTGCTCGATTAATGCATTGTCGGTCCACAATAAGCATCAATATATGAGGTCCCGATACCACCACCTCCTTTACCAAAATATTTGTTATCTTTATGATATGCTCTAGGAGGCTCAGACTACTTCTCACAAAAACACAACAAAATAATTTAAGCAACACATGTTCACTTAATGCTACAACTGTAGTTGGGCTACCATTCCCTTGACAACTAACCCCATGTTCACATTACCACCAATCTAACCTCTAAGCCATCCTAAAAAAGATAAGAAAAATTTATTATTTGAAGATTTTTGGGAATTTTTTAACCTGGGCACACCTTTTCAATACATAGCCACTACCATTAATGCATGCATGCAGCTATCATTTACAACCCTACACCCAAGTCATGGGAGATACATTGATGCCCACACACATGCAAGTCTTCCTTAATAGCAATGCCAAAAACCTCGAAAAAATCAAAATTCCAAAAATTAAACAAATGAAATGCAAAGCTTGGAAAAGGTGCCTACCTAGAACAAACAGTGCAGGAAACGATCACTCATATGCTCTGTGGTCGTCAAAACAAGGTTTTTCCAAAACCCTCTCCTCTCCGAGCTACGAAGAAAATGAATGGTATTTTTTGTAATTTTTTGCACTTTTATATGCAAAACACATTTGTTTGTGCTCATTTAGGTGTTTTACTAACTTCCTTTGACGACCAATTTACATTGGGAGCATATTGTTGGATTCTCTCGTGCTATGTATTAGATTTTATGGTTGCAAGTTAGTAGAAATTGTTCTTTTTCCTACTAGAAATGCTTTTTAAATTGTTGTTGTTTCATCACTTACAGGTATATGTTATTGTACTTGTATTTGAGCTTAGGTTGACATCATGTTCATTACATTTTGCCTCTTGCTATTCATTAGGTTGTTAGTTCAAACCCGTCAAACATCGACACATTAGCCACCTTTGAGTTAGTCTTTATGCCTTCGTTCAATGGTAGAACCTTTCTAAAATGGACTACCATTTGAAACCTCTTTTTGCATTTTGATGCCCATTACTTGATAAAAAATCATAAGCTCGAGATCTCTTTAGTCACTTGAGATTGCATAATAGGACCTCATACTCCTCTCTTATCTATCGTTGACTAATACCGTCAAGGCTCCCGCCTTCATTTTTGTTTAATTTCTCCTTCACATCACAACATTTCTTCCTTCTTTTTGCTTACCCCATTTTGTCGCTAGCTTATCATTGATTGTTGCTCTTGGATGCTTGCTCATGCTTGATATTACTACATTTGAAGCCTGATTTTCACACAAGTCAATCGTATTCTAGAGGAGACGTGCATTTGTGTGTCTAATCACTACATATCATTGCTTCGCTCACTTATTGCCACTATGTCCCTTGCATGCTTGGGACCAATTTGTCGACTTTTGTGACACTCCACTCCTCTCTATACTATTATATTCTTTGATTCGTTTCATCCTTTTATACTCTAGATGAAAAAAATCCAAAAATTATATAAAACTATAAAAAAGACAAGGAGAGGACGGAAAGAATTGAGATCTCTGGTTAAAGTGGGTTCTTTTTCCTCGAAGTCCCTATAGCTACCAGTGTTGCCCTTGAATGAAGCATCTAAATTGAGTATTTTCCCTGCAGTTGAAATTATTAACCATCTATTAACATCTATCTTAACTGCCACCATGACCTGAGTTCTTATCCAAACTCTTCCTGGTTGGTTACCCTTTCAACCGTATTTGAGATATCTGTCAATGAGTCATTTCTTCATGAAGTAAGTTTATCTATGGTATATTCAGCAATAAGTGTTGCCTAAACTATTTTCATCTTTTGTTCAAATCAAGGGAAGTCTTGAGTCAAATCCCTATGTTAGCCAGTCCTAAAATGTCCTAACCCCTATGATGGCCATTCCCTGGATCAAGTCCTAAGTACTATATTGCATCAACCATTAATGTTCTTTATCTCGTAGAAATTGAAAAGATCCATCAATCTTTTTCCTCTAGTAAGCCACCCCTACTGAATAGGATGCATTTTCTCTAGGGAAGCGCCCTAGAGACTTATAGAACCCTAGAACCTACTTTCATTATTAATAGGTTTCCTTGTGCTCAATGGTGGATTTCTATCTATGGTCCCTGACTATGTGGATCCTCCTATGTTCGACATCACCACATCTATTCACACAGTTGAGTTTGACACTAGTACCATGGTTCCCACTCACATTAATGGTAGGATAAATCTAACAGTGATTATTCCTATTGGTCATTGACTAGATGGGATTTCTCCTATGCAATTGCACCTTGTATAGCGTAGAGTCGTAATTGGTTCAAATTTAACCCTCATCATTACTTTAATTACCTTGTGTTAGTTGAGGGTACCCATCACTACCCTTCCTCTGATCGATCTAGTCATATCAATTTAGACACATTTGTGGGTTCGTGGGACTATCCCCACCTCTCGGAGATCTCAACGGCATTGTCAGTCCAGAGCATTGTTTTTAAACTCGATCGAGTCAAACTTGAACTCGACCAAGTTGACCACAAACCGAGTCAACACGGCCCTCTACTTGGTTCAGGGACCAGTTTGGTACCAAATTGACTAAGTCAATGAATGACTCGGCAAGTTCGGAATTGAACCAGTACAACTCGATCAAGTCTGTACCTACTCGACCGAGTTGGTCCTCAACCACACCATGGGGTAACCTACTCGACCGAGTCTATACCTACTTAGTCGAGTTGGTCCTCAACCTCACGGTGGTGTAGTTTTGAAGAAAAAGCTAAAAAAAAATTAAATTCTACCTAACCCATCAATCCTAACAGCCTAAACCCTAAAAAAAAACTATATAGAGACCTCCCCGTATCTATTTGCCTCACACCTCTTTCATTAAGCATTTGAGAACATTTCGTGTTTTGGAGCAGCGTTGAAGAGTTGTGATTTAGAGTGAGCTTAGAGCTTGTTTGGCAATCCTCTTGGGCTATTTGCGATGGATTTGGCATCTAAGTGAAGACGCTACAACTCATCTTCAAGATTGAGTTGTGGACCAAATTCTTGAGCCCACTACCCATTGATGTCATTCCAAGACTCTAAGATAGAGAATGATCTTATAGCTCATACTAAAGATCCCATTTCTAACAGTGGTGATGATTTTTATGATCGATCATGTCAATCAGTGATTTGTAGTAGGCCAGTAGCTTGTAGCATGTTTTTTGGACCCTAGAGGCCATTTAGAGCCTCATTGATTATGTATTTTATTTTTGATACATATTGCACTCGGTGCCATTTTGATATATTCACCCTTACGTGGTATATACATGAGCAGACTTTGCATATTTTGTCTCTGATGGTTTGGAATCTTTGAAATATATTTTTTCATTAAAGTTTAAATATTTTATGTATTTTTTAGTAAATCAAGTCATTAAATTCAAACTGGTCCGGGCCATGGCCGAGTTCGAATCCAAGTCCAAGCTGACTCTTGACTGATTTCGAGGCCAAGTCTGAGTTTTAAAACATTGGTCTAGAACCTACACCAGCAATCTGACTGATTCTGAGGCCAAGTCCGAGTTTTAAATAGTTTATGTATTTTTTAGTAAATCAAGTCATTAAATTCAAACTGGTCTGATCCATGGCCGAGTCCAAGCTGACCCTTGACTGATTCCGAGGCCAAGTCCGAGTTTTAAAACATTGGTCTAGAACCTATACCAGCAATCTGACAAGATCACCCAAGCCCCAACAACGATCAACCACTTCCAAGTAATGCAACACGTAGTCCAAATCCTCCTCTAGGTCCTCTTCCAAATAATCTTTTATCCTGAGTTTTCTCCACTCGGCCTTGGATGTTCGGGGAGCTAGCTCTAGTGGTTCCTAATATGCTGGCATTATTATTATTCGCACTCCAGATTTTGGAGCCATGCCCTTTGTACATCCTTCTTCCATATATGTTCTCCACTTCCATAGTTTGGTTCTCAAGCTTTAGCTTGATCAACACTTTACTTCCTGCATCTTGCTTTTTATAGGAGCCATCTTTGCACTCCCACTTTGTATTGACATCAATGTATTTGGCAGTTCCATTGACCTACTTCAATGGCCATTTGTAGGACATTAATAAAATTATCTTATCTTATCTTATCTTAAATATCCCCGATACCGCTAATCAGGATATCTACTATGGATATAGTGTTCTGTCTCACAGATCTGATACACTGGGGGTTTCTGAATGCATTTTATCTTCAGATATGATACTCTGGGGGTTTCTGGATGCGTTTTAGTTATGTGCTTGAGATGTTTCGTGGTTGTTGCATGTGCATGTTATATGTTATGGTTTAAAGAGTATATATATGATGCATGCAGAAATAAGGAACATCAACCGCCCAATAATATGTATTATGAGATTCAAGCATGGCAATATAATAAAATACTGGAAATATAGAAGATAGTCTTCAGTTAGATCTCATGGATCGTCACTGGAATACAGGTAAATAACATAAAATACCAGTGAATAGAAGATGAAGGCAAATCCGATGCATGCACGGATAGATCGGCAAAAATCAGCAATTCCGGAGAAGCACGGTAACC
Organism: Picea sitchensis; assembly: GCA_010110895.2. NCBI lineage: Eukaryota > Viridiplantae > Streptophyta > Pinopsida > Pinales > Pinaceae > Picea > Picea sitchensis. The sequence goes on from SNQJ01S0005225.1 coordinate 128,763, forward strand.
GCTAATAAACTGGAAAACTCGTCTGGAAGGTTATACCCGTCGAAATGAGCTGGAAATTGTCCCAATAGAAGCGCCCTGGCCTCTAGAATGATATTGGTGACTGTCGGATGACAGATCTGGCCTCTGATGCTCCGGATCTCGTCCCTTGGGGGTCTGAGCACCTCCTGGGCACCCTGGATGCGCCCCAAATGATTCCACCAACGGAATCGACTGCTATAGGACTCAAAACAATCGCCTCGCCAAATGCGGAACTGGGTCGGAAGGGTTTCCCCAGATCTGCTCTGATGCTCCGTCTATAACCCCGAATGTCCTTCCAAAAGAGTTGCGCCCTAAATGGCTGAATGATGTGCTCTGAAGGATTCCACCGTCCGAATCTGATGGAAAGTGGCTCAATCTATGTGCCCTGGCTGGATCTCAACGGGGTCGGAAGGAAACTGCAATCCGAGCTCTGATCTTGTGCAGCTACACAAACCCTCTATCTGACTTGCGCCCCCACTAGCTGAGTTGCGCAACACTGATAACTGGATACTCCTGAATAGCACAGTGAAATACCTGGATGGTATCTCCGATGGGCTAGGGTGTGTCTCTCTACACCGAAACCAATCAATGGTGGTGGTTTCCTCCAAAAATCCACAAAACAGTAGAAGTCGAATCTCTTCCTCCTCTGGGAACTCTCAACATCAAATCATAACAATGCACAATGAGGAATTAGGTCGAATTCCTCCCTTTATACTCTTCCCGATCTAATTCACCATTGATCTCACTTAAGCTAGGCGCTTTTCCTCCTAAGGTGAATAATTAATTAATTAATTCCCCCTTTAGCACCTTTTCATTCTAATTCTTCATTGACTTAGGCTTAAGTGACTTTTCCTATGCTTTTTTGGCTTAATTCATCGTTTAGCCACCAAATCACCCTTATTTCTCCCTTTTGTTCCCTGTTTGTGCCTGACTATAGTCTATGAGAACACATAGACTACTAAGTCACTCCCTATTGGCCTACTCTTGGGAACGGGACATCATATTATCTAGGAGTCTGATCTAGAGGAGGGCCTTAGTACATTGGTATTGTTATTGCACGGATTGGGTTGGGCTTTGCCCAAGCTACAATCCGTGATTCAAACTACGGGAGTACCTACCCAATGTCACCGGGATTCCCCCCTTGTGGTGATTTCATCATCACTAAAACAAGGGGAGTGTCTATCTAAGGTGAGAGTGGGTAGGTACTCCCGTAGTTATCACTCATCCATGGATTGGGTTGGGCTTTTCCCAAACTACAGATTATGCGATAACAAGTACCTACATTCATCATTAGCAAGTGTCCTTGCATCTAGCAATGGGTTTTCATCGCTGACACCTAAGTGATTCCTCTAGTGCTCAACTTCAACACATCTATATGCACCAAGGAGGAATGTCTAGCACCTTGTTCCCCACTTTCATCATCGTTGGGATACCTTGTGTTTGGTAGTGATTTACATCATTGATCACTAACTAGATAGTGTCTCCCATTCCACTTTGACGCATTGATTCGCAATGTGTAGGCTTGTACTTGGTCGAGATTTCAGTTTGAAGGCCTTGGGCACATGTACACCCCACATTGGTGCCATTGCTCTTGTACCAATGTATCACAACCAGTTCCGTATTTACAATGGTATACTCCAGATATTGTGATGCCTTATTCCAACATATAGTTAGTGTTTTTCCTGTGGTCTCTTTTGCAAAAGAAACATATAATGTATTTCGACCATCCACTACACTTGTGTTGACACATTAGAGCCAAGGAAAATATCATATCAAAGTATAGTCTTCTAGGCAAATATTTTTGTTTCATAAAATCATACATGTATATAATGTACGAAAATATTCAATATAAACATAATTTACTATTAATCATTGTGAATTTTGGGGAATATTATCAATCAAAACATATTTTATAGGATAATTGGTTAACTTTTAAACAAATTTCCAAATGGCGAAATTATTTTTTGAAAAAAAGGCCAAAAAATAGTCAATTGGTGAAAATTTGCAACTAAACAATACCCTAATTAGGGGGCATCTATTAGCACCTTGATTTGGTTATACATGTCCTGAACTAGTGGTTAAATTGATAACAACTACAAAAATACCTCCCTTATAACTAAACTCCCCTTTTTCATGCTCTTAAGCCAAGACATAACCCAAAATTCACATTTACACCCCCGATCTTATAGTTTTAATGTGCAAGACACCTTGGACATGGGTTTTCTTCATTAAACACACGCTAATTATGGATTGGGCGTAGCTTTCCTTAATAAATTTGCATGCACAACCTCAAAAAAAGGAAAAACATATATAAAATATGGTTTACGCTCAAAAGAAAATTACCTATAGGAAGGTGTCATCAAAAGTTGGCATGTGGAAGCATATCATTGCTCCATGCCTAGAACCAAATCATTCCCAAAAGCCCTAGAATTCCACATCAATACCAAGCCTTTTGGAGGGTGAAGGGAACTCTCCCTCTCCATCATCCTTATGCTCTCGATTTTTTCTCCCTCAATTGAGCCAAGGGATGTCATGTTATTTTATGCTCTTTGACCATTATTTGAAGGTGATAACAATCTTGATGGAGGTTTGAGACCATAAAAGAAAAGTGGGAAGGAATCAAAGTCGAGGGCATGGAATTCATCAACCAAACATGTGAGATATATTTTTGTTGTAACTCCAGTTTTATCATTTTAATGGAGATCTTTGTTCTTTCCCTCCCAGACACTTTCATGTTTATAAATTTTGTAATTTAGAGAAGCTTTACATACATTGAATTTGCATGATCATTTAGGTCCCTTATGTTTATATATGCAAGTAGAATCAATTGTTAGAGATTTGGCAAGTTTTTTCAAAGGAAGGAGTTAGGTCATGTTTGTTGAGGTGTGTGCAAGTTCTTCAAAGTTTTGTTGCATGGTGATGTCACTATGTCTCATGCTCCTCCAAGCAAGACTTAAAGAGACAACCTTCCTACAATCAAGCCCAGGTTATACTCCTTCAGCTTCTAGGACTTCTTCTCTATTTGCTCTTTCTTCTCATAACTGCAATCTTGGGAAGGTTGGATCTATTCTCCACTTAGTACCACCAATAGACAACCAACCGTCTATTGGGAAGAGATTGGTACACCCAACATCAATCACACCTAACATCCAAATCAATCACACCTAACATCCAATGCCAAGGGAAAGCAGTTTGGAATGGAAGACGGGTTGCTCGAATGGACCTAGAGAGTAGTAATCTCTATAGAATGAGTCCATCTCTAGGACCCCTAGACATGGTATGTTTGCTAGTTTGTTGGTGTCTACCCTAGGGTCTAAAACAATAACTCCTTAGAAGTCTCCTCTAGCTCCTTCTAATAAGAGGGCCACGACTTATTATCATCCGAAGGTCCTATCTCAAGAGTTGTCTTCTTGAATTTCACCATTGTCGAGATCTCGAGATGCTACTAACCCACCTTTGTCTAGAGCATACCCTCTAGTTGGCATGGCAAAACCATTCAAAGAGGCTTTGTACCCCTTTGATATTGCAAAACCCTCTCGACCTATGGGTCACTTCATCATTATAAATGCAGCGTCGTCTCTTGCTATCTCCATTTGTAGAAAGCCTTGGATCAGGCAATATACTTCACATTTTATGGGTTGATTTAATACTTTAATGGATTTTGGCCCCATCTCTCAAATCTTCATAAGTGGATCTCTTTGGAAACCCCTTCTCCACGAGGAAGCTTATATCCATCCTTGTGCACATGGGTACTTCATAGTGGAATGCAGCTCCAATGAGGACAAAGACGACATCCTTCATTCTCGGCCTTGGTTTATGGGCCTTACAAGTGCAAGGCCCTAGCTCCACATCAACATCATAAGTGGAAAGAAAGGTAGAGGAAGAGGAGGGAGAAGAGACCATTGTCATTAATGATTGTGAAGGGAGTAATCCAAACCCTGATTATGTCTACCAAGGAGTGCCCAAGGCTAAGGGGGCTCGGTCATACAATCTCGGGAGGAACAATGGGGTCAAAAGAGAAGAGAGATGATCAAAAAGACTTGTCTCTCCTAACATCTGAGGTAGAGGGGACGAAACTCATGTTGGAGGATTGGCTGCTCATGCTAGCAGCTAACCTAATAGGTGCGACGATAGGGTTAGCGGGTCCAACTCTAAGGTCTCGTCGAGGTGATCTATCTACTAGCAATGTAAGAGGAGGTCCATTGTCTTACAAATATAAAACCATCCAATCATCGGTGGGGGAGTCATCTTGGCACTAAGCACCTCCACCAACAAAGATAGGTTGTAAGAAACAAGTATTGAGAGGCCCCGCAAAATCTCTCGCCTATGAATCACCACTTCACTGGCATATAAGGCTAGGCATCTCTAATCAAGGTAGCGAAAAAAAATCACAAGGGAACCGCTGGAGTCTCAAAACAAGTAGTGAAACCTCCTTCAGATTTCATAGTATCTAGGACACTTGAAGGCAAAGTGTTCCTCAAACTCAACCTCTTGGAGATGGCATAGCCAACAGATCCTCTTGAACCTTCGGATGTGTTGGTTAGTCATGAACCATAGGTGATGCAAGCAAACCCTCAATTCACTCAGCGAGATGCTGAGGCTGTGAACCCAAAGATGTGGAATGTAATTGAGATGGACAATGAGACCATCCACTAGTTGCCTGAAGTTCTCGTGATAAAAGGCCATCTTGTTGACGATTATAGCTCGGATACCAGCCGCTTGTGTGAAGGGCTTGCACAGAGATCCGTACAGCAGCTGTACAAGGGTTGAGAGAGAGGGACGCTAAGCAGATTGGGGTTCCAATGGGCCGAGTTTTCCAGAGGGGCCAGGTTACAGGTTCTATTGCTGTGCAAAATTATGTATTTCTCTGTGGACCAAATAATAATAAAATTAACTGAATGCTAGTTTTCCCAAGTTGGGTTTCCAAAGTAAAAACTTGTGTAATGTGTGACTGATTTTCTACTGTGTATGACTGATTTTTTACTTCTTGTTCCGCTGCATATTTATGTTAAAATACCAGTGTATTTCTATTCAGCAGTTTCAGAAGTTAATTACAGGGTTGATTAATTTTTTAGGTATAAAATGTTAATGTTTATGCCATTATTATAGTTCTTTTCATTTCATTAGATAAGAGCATAATAAGAACAAGATCACTGAGAAATACACATTCACAAGAGACACAGCATTTATCCTGGGAAACCCTCTAGGGGAAGAAAACCCAGCAA
>SNQJ01S0005225.1:149883-162601 GCA_010110895.2 Picea sitchensis
GATATCTAGGGTCTTCAAATGCTTGGTCCCAGACCAAGACTCTCATGCCCCAGGCATGGTTACCCTGGTTACAAACCAGGGGCCCTAGAGATATCTAGGGTCTTCAAATGCTTGGTCCCAGACCAAGACTCTCATGCCCCAGGAGTGCACTGGGGGCCCTAGATCTTGTCTAGGGTCTTAGCCATCCTCCAGGAGAATGGCTCTCGCTGCTGCATGTAAATTTAACAATACTAACCATGCAGATTTTTTCTAAGTGATTGATAGTGCACTAGGGACACCCCCTGTGACTGGAAAAGCACCAGTCAGAACGGAGGAGTAATTAGCGGTGACCTTGGGCTAATTACTCATAGATGTTGCTTAGGTTTGCAAAGAGTACATTTGAGTGATAACAAATTGGCATTGTTGCCAAAGACATCATCAATCCTTGGATACTTCAATGGCAGTGGTGAGTTTTTATTTATTGATTTATTTTAGTTTTGAGTCACCTGACAACTTTGCTGGTGTATGAATGGATCATACTAACAAGCATAAATCTCATATACAAGGCATTGTTTCGGGCCTTAGCGAACCTGAACATCTATGCCAAAACCTGAGGGTGGAGCACTACCTAACAACATCCCATGGCGACTCCATTGCAGAAAGATTATGATTGATCATGGAGGATGAATATATACTGTGGGTGCAGCATAATATGTCCCTGGTGGGAAAGTTATTTCACATTAAGAAGAGAGAAGATGAAACTATTCTTGAGTTTCATTATAGATTTATCCAGGCATTGCATACGATCCACGCCTCATTCCAACGAAACATCTTGGGGGATTATGCATTTGCTTTTGATTCAGAGTTCCATACCCTCCTTTGGAGTCAAAACCCAAAAAATTTAGGGGAAGTTTTACATGCTACCCTAAGAGTGTGGGAATTCCTTACTACTGAAAAAGAACATAATAGTGGAAACCTTGCATCTTATCAAGTTTCCAATGATAAAAAAGATGAAAATGACCCATGCTTGGACGATCGTGAACAGGCATTTGCACCACTTGAATCATATGCAGAGTTCCATGCAAATGGAGCTGAAGAGATGAGTTTACAAGTGGATTCATTGGTACCTTCTAATGATGATAATAAAATTCAAGAGGAAGAGCAACAAATCAGCCATGAATTGAATCAGCATGAGACTTTATCCTTGCATATCCCAGCTGCGGTTCAAAAACAATTCGATGAGATACCATTGCAGCAGAGGAAGCAACTTTTGGTTCAACTAGAAGATGATCTTTCTTACAATTTGCCCACAATCCTGCATTCAGATTTTGTTTTTCAAGGAGATCCCCCGACTGATTATTGCTTGGATATCAAGATTACTCATGATTTGATTGAGTTGAGGATGATGGAGGTGTTGCGAGAGATAGATTTGAAGAATTTTGGCTCTTATATTTTCTTATTGATCCCTGGTGAGGTACCATATTCCAAGTTTCAACCAACAGACTTCATTGATTTCTTAAGAAGCAAGCACACGAATGCACTGAACGGTTGACTATGTTGATCTTTCCCATATCACCAATCACTTGGTTGCATAGTTACATTAGTCATTCAAGTACAATGATTGATCATGGCAGCTTCGACAAACTTCTAGAATAAGAGCTTTTGGGCTCCAGTTAAAAAAAGGAACAAAGAGAACTTTTTCGGGTTTCTATGGGTAGTTATCGCCTTTCCTATCGTTGTTATGTTGCATATTTCCTTATATTTCTGCTGTTTTATTTTCAGATGTCAGTTTGTTGCTTTTTTGGTCTTGGGTCAGCCGCTACGTTGCTTTACTTTGCAAATTTCCCTTTATTTCAGTTGTTGTCATGTCCTAGTTTGTAGTCTGGTAGGTGGGTAGTGATGAAGAGACAATAGGAGGAACCTTGAGTCATATTATTGTCTTGTCTCTTCAGTTGTTGCATCGAGTCATCTTTCCGGGTCAGTCACCTCCTCATCCAGCCTTAAGGATATGGTGCCCCTTTGATGTACTTCTTGATTTCCGCTTCATGTTGAGGGAAAGGTTTTCATCATTGCCTTCTTCTTAGCAGATCATTCCTCATCAACTCTGACACATCCTCTGAGGTGTGGTCCAGAAGCTAGAACACCCTAACAGTTGTTAGCTTCATGGACAATAATCTCGCATTGAACAAGACTGATCATTATTAGGTCTTGATTGGATAAGTTTGGTCAGTGTTCAACTTCAGATCACTATTCACACTGACAGGTAGTGCCCATACCTTATGTTGAGATTTGGGTACCAAGGAAAGTGGTCCCCTTGTGTTTGTGAGTCTCTAAACACAAAGGGGGAAAGTTTGACCCTCATGCTTGTACTTTATGTTATAATTTCACTTTGACTTTATTCATTTAAGTCTAAATTGACTTTATTCACTTAAGTCATAAAGTGACATTAATTTCACTTAAATGTGAATTAATGAACATAAAGTGAACTGTGGAAACTTAAGTGAGTTTATGAGATCTAATCTCATCCATTCATTTTGGAGAAAGACTTAGATCTAATCTGGGCCCTTGGTTTTCTAGGTTAGCCTTGAGATTAGGCTAAAGGAGGCAAATGAGGGAAAAGGAGGCTCATTGTTCACTTGAGAGAGTTAAGTGAAGAGCAAGAGAGGAAGTGAGGGTTTGGAGAAGCAAAGGAGGGGCGCACTGGTTGAGGAGGGCGCAAGCTACCTTGAGGAAGCTTTCATGGAGGCTAAGTGCATGAGCTAGATGGAGGGCGCACCTTGTGTGTAGGGGCGCAAGTCTAGCAGGCACTTGTTCTTGAGGGTGCACAAGCTAGAGAAGGGCGTATATGCTTGTGAGAGGGCACATCCTAGAGGGTTGGCGCATTTGCTAGAGGAGGGGCGCACTTGTGTGAAGTGCGCTCCAAGTTGAGGAGAGTAGGCGCACTAGAGTATGGGCGCAAGGTCCAAGGCAAGAGGCAAGGCAAAGGCAAAGGCAAGGAAAAGCAAAGTGAAGGGGGCGCACCAAGGCAAAGGGCACTTTGTTCAAAGGCTAGCAGGCACAAGTTTGAGGGACTCCATTGCAAGCTTGAGAAGAAGCTTGGATTGTATCAAGTTCCTTGTGTATTTACTTGTTGTAGCATTTGCTTCGAGATCTCCAATATATATCTATCTCTCTTACTGGTTTTCCCCATGGGGGTTTTTCCAAGGTCATATTGACCAAAAACACATGTGTTCATTTGTCATGGTTTGCTTATTACTTTCAGTTGTAGGTTGTTAAAGATCCTAGAGGTGTATTTGATGTTTAATGCATGTTAAAGAAGGCTAACTTGGACAGCAAAACTATCCATCATTAAACCTTATAACAAGAGGCACTAAAGAGCATCAAATCAAAGCTTAAGGGCAGATTTCAAAGTGGGTAATGTTCAATTCTAGTGGTTGTTTTGGACAGCGAGAAAACTGTCCTAAAAACAGTGAGAACACTTTGAAAGTACCTTGAACTTAGTGCCCAACAAGAGGTCATTTGACAGGCCTGTTGGGCAGCCTTAGGAACCTCAAATTTCTTCATGGTATCAGAGCTCAAGGGCAAGTGAGTGGTGATTTTTGGAGCAAACAGTTGGCAGATTTTTCACTTGTGTGGAAGTATTTTTTCACACTTGAGTTTTGTGTGTTGGAGGCTTTGTTGTGTTGTTCAGTGCTACTCAGTTTTACTTGGTTAGAGTGTATCAGTTATTGCATCAGATGGAAACCATGGTAGTGGAAGGTTTGAGGGTAGAGGATAGGCTTGTAGGGGTTGGGAATTGATCCTCGTGGAAAGCCAGGATATTGTGGAGAATCTTGTTGTACCTCCCACAGATGTTGTACTCATGGTTGAGTTCTGTAAAAGGAACATCGAGGCGAAGAGGACTATCCTTGATGCAGTCAAGGACCACGTCATACCTCATGTGTCTGGTAAAGACTTTTCATTTCAGATGTGGCAGTCTTTGTGTGGTCTCTACCAAAGCCCAAATCAGAACCGAAAGATGGTGCTTCAGAAGAACCTAAGAGGCACCAAGATGACGAAGACAGATACAATGACCTCACTCCTCACGAGATTTTCTCAGATTCATGATGAGTTGGCAACGGTTGGTGAGATAGTAGATCCCTCAGAGTTGATGAGGACAACCTTAAATGGATTTTCCAAACCTTGGGAGAGTTTTGTACGAGGCATAGTGGCAAGAGAGCATATGCGCAGTTGGGAGAGGCTCTGGGATGACTTTGTGCAAAAGGAGCTTAGAGTTGGCTCTAGATCTTCTAGTCAATAACAGGGTGAGGGTGGTGATGAGGGTGATCTTGCTCTTGTGGCTAAGGGAAAGAAGAAGACCAAGCAGTGGCCCAAGGTTGGGGCCAAGCAGCAGTGGTCGAGACAGGGTGAGCAGCGGAGGGATATGAGCAAAGTGAGATGCTTTGCGTGTAACCAGTCAAGGCACTATGTTGGACAGTGTCCCAAGAAGAAGAAGAAGAAGAAGTCAGGTGGTACTGCAACGACAGCAGAGGAGGAGTTTGTTGTTCAGTTTAAGAGGAAGTGTTCCTTGATAGTTTGTTGTTCGACAGTTGAGACGCCATCCAACATCTAGTACATTGACAGTGGAGCTTCGAGTCACATGTTAGGTGTGAGAGAGCACTTCATTGATCTCAGAGATCTCGAGATCGGGTAAGAGATGGTGCTTGGAGACAACACCATCGTTAGGGCGGTCGGGAATGGAACAGTATCATTTTAGAGGATATGTGTGTCACCCTTGGTGTTCAAGGATGTATTGTATGTCTCGGGGTTGAAGAAGAATCTCATTTTAGTTTCCTCCATCCAGGATAGGGGATTTGAGGTGTCCTTCAGAGAGACAAAGGTCCTCATTCACCCTAAGGGGTCCAGTGTCACTTCTGGGAGAGTGATTGGGACACGAGAGGGGGACATGTAAGCTATGGCATTGTAGGATGGCTCATTTGCATCATGGAGATCTAAGATCGTTGAGAGAGATTGTGACGGGTATTCCACAATTCAGCGTTGAGCATCAAGAGGTGTGTAGAGGGTGTGCTCTTGGGAAGTAAACCAAGACTGTCTTTCCCAACAGTGATAGTAGATCAACTGGGATACTAGACTTGATACACAGATGTGTGTGGGCCCATGTCACAAGTTTTCTTCGATGGTCGGGAGTATTATGTTACTTTCATAGATGATCACTCCAGGAAGAACTGTATCTATTTCCTGAAGACCAAGAGTGAGGTCTTCAAGAGTTTCCAAGAGTTCAAAGCTTTTGTGGAGAACCAGACAGTAAAGAAGATCAAGGTCTTGCGGTCAGATAATGGAGGTGAGTATACCTCCATGGAGTTTGCAGAGTTATGTACCGAGCAGGGTATCAGAAGAAAGTTGATTGTTCCTTACAACCCACAGTAGAATGGGGTTGCAGAGAGGAAGAACAAGGCTATAGTTGGTGCAGCAAGGAGTATGTTGCATGATCATGCATTTCCATTCTACTTCTGAGCACATGCTTGTAGTACTGCAATTTACCTGCAGAATAGGAGTCCCCATAGAGCTTTGGGGAGGAAGACTCCTGAGGAGGCCTTCACTGGGAGTAGGCGTGATGTTGAGCACCTACGCATATTTGGGTGCTTAACTTTCTTTCATGTCCCCTCATAGAAGAGGACAAAGCTAGATCCTACAGCGCAGAGAGGGATGCTAGTTGGATACTCAGAGGTCGCAAAGGCCTACCGAATCTACATTCCAACACCGAGGAGAGTGGTGGTGAGGAGAGATGTCATATTTGAGGAGGGTAGGGATTTCAGGAGATCTCTCGAGTTAAGAGACAGAGTTGAGGAGGTCCCACAGTTGTAGAGTGATGCTTCGCAGGGGACACAACCTCAGGTGTCGAGTACACCGAGTCCAGGGGTGACTGGTCCACCCAGGATAGATTCAGAGTCACAGTTGTTGAGTATACAGACAATTGGTGCATGTGCTTCAGGGTTACAGACTACTTTGCAGATATGTGTGCATGAGACTCAGAGGCATGAGGAGACTACTCTACGAGAGGTTACTTCAGGGAAGAAGAAACCGAGATGGTTTCAGGAGACCCTGAAGGAGGCCAAGGAGTATGTTGGAGAGCCTCAGAAGTTGATGAGAGAGAGCAGCGAGCCAGAGAGGTTTGGGTCCCACTTGGCTATGGTGACAGATTTACTCACCGAGGCTTTGTCAAGAGGCAAGGATGTCGACTTCAGGGACAAGTTTGCAGGGGTGAGTGACACCTTCCTTGGTAAGAGGAAGTGTTGAGATTTGGGTACCAAGGAAAGTGGTCCCCTTGTGTTTGTGAGTCTCTAAACACAAAGGGGGAAAGTTTGACCCTCATGCTTGTACTTTATGTTATATTTTCACTTTGACTTTATTCACTTAAGTCTAAAGTGACTTTATTCACTTAAGTCATAAAGTGACATTAATTTCACTTAAATGTGAATTAATGAACATAAAGTGAACTGTGGAAACTTAAGTGAGTTTATGAGATCTAATCTCATCCATTCATTTTGGAGAAAGGCTTAGATCTAATCTGGGCCCTTGGTTTTCTAGGTTTGCCTTGAGATTAGGCTAAAGGAGGGAAAAGGAAGCTCGTTGTTCACTTGAGAGAGTTGAGTAAAGAGGAAGAGAGGAAGTGAGGGTTTGGTGAAGCAAAGGAGGGGCCCACTTGTTGAGGAGGGCACAAGCTATCTTGAGGAAGCTTTCATGGAGGCAAAGTGCATGAGCTAGATGGAGGGTGCACCATGTGTGTAGGGGTGCAAGTCTAGCAGGCACTTGTTCTTGAGGAAGCACAAGCTAGAGAAGGGCGCATCCAAAGAGAGGAGGTACATATGCTTGTGAGAGGGCGCATCCTAGAGGGTTGGCACATTTGCTAGAGGAGGGACGCACTTGTGTGAAGTACGCACCAAGCTGCGGAGAGTAGGCACACTAGAGTATGGGCGCAAGGTCCAAGGCAAGAGGCAAGGCAAAGGCAAAGTCAAGGCAAAGCAAAATGAAGGGGGCGTACCAAGGCAAAGGGCGCTTTGTTCAAAGGCTAGCAGGCACAAATTTGAGGGACTCCATTGCAAGCTTGAGAAGAAGCTTAGATTGTATCAAGTTCCTTGTGTATTTACTTGTCGTAGCATTTGCTTTGAGATCTCCAATATATATCTATCTCTCCTACTGGTTTTTCTCATAGGGGTTTTTCCAGGGTTATGTTGACCAAAAACACATGTGTCCATTTGTCATGGTTTGCTTATTACTTTCAGTTGTAGGTTGTTAAAGATCCTAAAGGTGTATTTGATGTTTAATACATGTTTAAGAAGGCTAACTTGGACAGCAAAACTTTCCATCATTAAACCTTATAACAAGAGGCACTAAAGAGCATTAAATCAAAGCTCAAGGGAAGATTTCAAAGTGGGCAAAGTTCAGTTCTAGTGGTTGTTTTGGACAACGAGAAAATTGTCCTAAAAATAGTGAGAAAACAGTTTGAAAGTACCTTAAACTTAGTGCCCAACAAGAGGTCATTTGACATGCCTGTTGGGCATCCTTAGGAACCTCAAATTTCTTCACCTTAGGGCTCATTAGCCTCATTAGTGAGTTCCTTCGCGCCTTGGCAAGTGTTTTCCTTGTTGGCATCTAATTAGGTGGTTTTCTTCCATTTGTCGACTTTAGCCCATTTTCCAGTGGGAGGAGCATACATCATAGGTGGGTTGCAGGTAGCAGTTGTAGATGGATATGTATGGGTAGCTTCTCATTTTAGCAAATCAGTGGAGACACCATGCATTTGACGCCATTGCCCTGTGAAGTTTGGGTGAAAACCCTAAAACCATTCACAGAGAACCTAGCGAAATGATTGCGGATGGTTTGTTGTGGATGTAGCTAGCACCAATATCCGGTGCGGTAATTCGGTGAACCACGTGAAAAAAAAATGAGAGAAAGAATGAGAAAATCTATTAATCACAACATAATGAATGAGTAATACACGTACATATAAGTAGTGCAAGAGAAGCAATGCGCCAATCTTAGGGAGTACATGTACCAATCTCATGAAGTACATACGCCATGCACCATAGGAGTGATCTAAAGGAGATTTGGACACTAACTCACTATAACAGGAGTCAACTGCTAGCTAATCTCAGTTAATTGTTTAAGAGCAAACAGTTTAACAAAGTGACAAGTGTGGAGACCAAGAATAACGCATTCATGCAAAGGAAGTGCGCCCTCATGCCTAAAATCTAGGAAATAAATGCATGAGTGGCCATCCACTAGTCAATTGAGATTAATTGTGGTTGAACTAAAGTCCTAACTGAAGTGACAATGCACCCTACGTTTTAGGAAGCGCCCTAATTTTTAGGAAATCCCTTAAAAAATAAGAGACCCTCTCAATGACTAGAAATCCCTAAAATATAGGAGACCCTCTCAGTGACTAGAAATCCCTAAAAAATAGGAGACCCTCACAATGACTAGCAAACTCAGGAAAAAGAATTACTAAGTGAGTACGTAATATCTCCAACATGCCCAATGGACAGGCACAGTGGTCTACAAGTTGAATTTCTCAAAGATCAATTATTTACAGGTGCAGAGTGTGGAGATTCTGAGATTCTCGACACCCCACAGGGGGATCCCATCCCCTTGAGTTGTCATTGTTAACCCCCAGTGAACTTTCATCAAGTTGGTGTTTGGTGATAGGTGCATTAGATTTCATAGAGATCAGAGTTCATTTCAATGATCATAGTTCATTTCAGAGGTAGAGGCATTTCAAAGGCATATGCATTAGTTTTAGGGAAAATTGTTATTTTTAGCAGTCTTCCTATTTTCTAGGAGCCAAAGTTTGAAGGTCCATAGGTCAGAGGTGATCACACATTTGGGATCCTTGTTGAGTTTTGGTGTACCTCGAGAAGTGGCTCCCTTTTGGTTTGGAGCCCCTAACCACAAGAGGGAGATGTTGGTACTCTTGTACTTTGTACTTTATGTCTAATTTCACTTTGACTTAGGAGATTTAAGTCAAAAGTGAAATTTGGAAATTTGGTCATTTTAGCCTAAAGTGACTATTAATTCACTTTGTGGATGAATTGAGGGCCATAAAGTAAACTAAGAGAACTTAACCCAAAGTGGGTTTTGAGTTGAGATTATTGTGGGATGATCTCAACCATTGATTAGGAATGGCTTGGGATGATCCTAGCCATTAACTTTTAGGTTTCCTTATGATTTGCTCAAGGAGGGCGCAAGAGGCCTAAGGAGGCTCATTCACTCTTATGTTTACTTGGAGAGTTTGAGGAGGAGCATGAGGCTGAGGTTGGAGGAATTGGAAGAGGGCAGCTTGGGCGCTTCTATTTATGGAGGAGCTATGGGAGCTAAGGACCCTATTATTTAGTGGTGATCACACTTGCTTGGTGGAGGGCGCACTATAGGAGGAGGGTGCACACCTAGCAGGGAGGAGCTACACTTGGAGGATGTCAGATTTGTTTGTTTCAGTGGAGAGGTAGCACACAAGAGCACATTTGTGTGCAAGGGATTCTTCTTCAGAGCATCCAGGGTCAAGGGCGCTTCACTTCAGTGGATTTGGCAACAAGAGGAAGAGGCACACTAGTCTTGGGCACATTTCTTCCTGGTTCCTTTGGCAAGTCTCAAGAGGATCTTGCTTTGTATACAGGTTCCATCATATTGTATTTCTTGTTGTATCTCATGCTTTAGACACCACTTATATATACTTCCATTCCAAACTGGTTTTCCCCGGGGGGGTTTTATCCCGGGTCATGTTGACCAAAAACACTTGTGTTCATTTCATGCATTCTTAGAGTGTAGATCAGCTTATTTGTGTTGTAAAGATCTAGAGGAGTGTTACTTGTTTTGAGATATATTGCATGTGCTAACCACCAGTTCGAAAACACTTGCAAGGGCACCTCAAAAAACACTTAACCTACATAAACTATGGGCAGAAAGTTACTAAACTGTTAGTTGTCCTAAAAACAGCAAACGACAGTTTTGAAGATTGAAACTTAGAGCCAATCTCAAGTCAAAGACAGACCTTAGTTGGCAGTCTCATAGTATCTCAGTTTTCTTCAATCCTTGCAAGCTCATGATGTCGATGAGCTTTTTCCAGGTGACATTTAGCAGTTAGAGTTTCAAGGCTCATATGACTATTATGAGCATATATTCGGATTCCTTGCAAAAAATCAAATCCAATGAGACTGATTTCATTGACATGTGAGATACTATATTTGGCAGTGATTCCCTAGGAGTTCCCTTCACTTTTCGTCTTTCCCATTTTTTAGGAGTCAGACTGCTTTTAGCATGTCTATATTTATCAGTGTTATTTTTAGCAGGTGAGGGCGCCATGCTCCTTGTTCAAATGTGACATGTGGTGGCCTTACTTCCTCAAGGAAACCCTGGGCACCCTCTTTGGTAAATTTGGCAGTTAGCTAAAAAATTGGTTTCATAACTTCAGTTCTATTTTCAGTGAGTGACTTGTCGTTTAGGCGAAGGAAGGTGCCTTCCTTGAATCTCTCCTCTTCGCTAAGGAAAAATGGGACAATGGCTGATAAAAAAATTTGGCTAGGGCAACCTCCTTGACTTGTTTGCATGAGAGAGGAGAATTCATTATTGGAACAAGACAGCTGATTTTGAAAAAAAAAATTAAGGAGGCAGCTCACTTGTTTTGAGTTAACTCAACATCGTGAATTATTAATGGAGTTTAGGGGGAGTGCATGAGTGAGGTTATTTATGGAGGTCAAACCCTTCCTTAGTAAGAGTTGCAGCTATATTTATGGCTGTTATGTGGTTATTTCCAGTAGTTTACTTCATTTACAACAGCCACGTAACAGCAGCTATACTTTGAAAGAGAAGGCCACCCATTTTGGGGAAATTGAAGTGTTATAAAAGTAGGGAAAATGCCATTGCTTGGTTAGAGTTTTTCACTGAGCAGAAAACCTTTTCTCTTCCATCTTCTCTTTCTCTTCTTGCTGCCTACACTCTGTGCAGTGCATAATATTGCAGACAGTCTTGTCTTTTGTCTCTATGATGCAAAAAATCTTTTGACTAATACAGAGTTTGACTATGCCGTTTCTTCACAGCTTTTCGAATTCGATGGTTCAATAGTCTTGTTTTGTGCAGTGGTGTGGGTGGCCTAAGTGTCTTTACTTTGGTTGTATCAATTGTTTAAAGCATGCATTCATCTTCTTTCCCTCTTTCATATTTAGCGGTGTGAGTTGGAATTCTCTCATATTATTTAATTATAAACATTCGTATGTCCTTGGTTGCTTGCACACAAACCAAGGACAATTGTTTTATGCACTGATATTTCATACTAACCACGCAGATTTTTTCTAAGTGATTGACAGTGCATGAACACTAGAAATGCCCCCGTGACTAAAAAGCACCAGTCCGAACAGAGGAGTAATTAACGATGGCCTTGGGCTAATTACACAGTTGTTGCTTAGGTTTGCACGGAGTAGATCTGAGTGATAACAACTAGCACAGAAATCAAAAATGTGGAATATGTAAAAGTGAGAATTCAAAAAGAAAGGAACCATTTCTACCTGTTCTTCTCTAGAATGAAATTCATAGTAAAATAAATGACAGGTATGATAGGGAATCCACTCACATAATATAGCTTCTAGAATCTACTGACTTACCCAACACTTCTATAGTTGGTCTAAGCAATACCCCTATTTTTCCCAATGCCGTCTCATCAACTTGAATGGCATCCCTGGCACTATCTAACATATTCAATGGTGTTCTGCAACTAACTTCTACGTTGGGGGAATCCGGAACTGGTTTCCATCACATCTCATAATTTAGTTGGATATGGTTTCTCCTACCAAAGACTTGTATCTTTCAGAAATTTTAAGATTTCAGTTTGAATGATCCATGGACAATAACATTTCAGTTGGGCCATCTAACCACACAGGCCTGGAAACGGATGGACTTCCAAGTTCCAATACTATTAAGATAACATTTTTTTAGCCTAGTTATTGTCAAAGACAATGATCAGTATTAGACATTCCAATGATTACAAATCATTATTGGACATTGCTAAGATTAGAAATGAAAGAATAGACAAAATAATTAGAAATGGCAACATCCTGAAGCTCAGGACTTATAAAGGTAGATGAAGTTAAAGCTAGAACATGAGTGGCAAACACGGATTTACCTCCATGAGCTTCAGATCGAGCCAATGCATACATTGAGATATCCAAGTTATCCTTGGCCTTCCGCTTTCGTCCCAATTTGGCATCTGCTGAGGATCTTAACCTAGCCTGTCCAACAGTTGAATGGCTTGCTAAATCCAGCTGAGATTGAATAGAATATTGTGACTTGCGTTTAGTCCTTCCTTTAGCACCATCATTGCCTTCTAGGAACTGGACCCCATTTCTCTCTGCTGACCACTGACTCGGGAGAGACACTCCACCAGTTGACAAATTAGACACACCCAATTGTTGCTTGGAATTTGAAATAAGGGTGATGAGCTGATTCTCCAGTTTTGAGAGACTAAAACAAGAACACAAAAAAAGGGTATCAGCTCATGACACTGTATGGTTTGAAAGAAGAAAATATAACTCATAAAACAAGAAATTTTTTTTTGTCTGGCGGAATCGGCAACTAGGTCAGGCTTGTACTTGCACGACACAGGGTCGATTCCGACTGCTACCACTATAACCTCCAGGTGTGCCCATGCTTCCCCTTATGCAAAACACAAGTAAGCTAAGGTTTCGCACCGGTG
>SNQJ01S0005225.1:177055-191961 GCA_010110895.2 Picea sitchensis
TTTTATGATTGATGTTATAACTTATGATGCTTTAATGTTGAGTCCCACATATGTTTATGATTGATGTTATATGTGTAGTATGTTATGTACTATGTAGGATGTACTAAATGGTTGATGCTTTAATGATCATTGATTCATCACTAATCAATTAGTTAAATGATCTTATATCTATGTTTTCATGTTTTTTGCAATTGATTCAACATTCTGTATGTTTTATATGTATATATGCATCAAAATATATATTTTTTATGTATTATATAAAAAACGCTCCCGCTCCAGGAGATTTTTGAAAATATGCGCTTCCCGCTCCCGCTCCCGCTCCGCGCTCCCAACAGCCTTGGTTGAGACTCCTAGGAGCACATTCAAAGAGAGTAGACCTCCAAAGAAGTTTCTAGACTATATGGCATTGATGTGAAGCATTCTAGATTCTAAGCCTTCTTGTTTTCAAGAAGCAGTCGGTCAAAAGGTATGGCGAGATGCCATGGTGGAGTACACCTCCATCATGAAGAATGATCTTTGGGACATAGTGCCAAGACCGAAGGAAAAGTCAGTTGTGAGTTCCAGGTGGCTCTACAAGATCAAGCATGTTGCAAATGGCAGCATTGTGAAGTTCAAAGTGAGGTTTGTGGCGAGAGGGTTCTCCTAGAGAGAGGCAGTGGACAACGAGAAGACATTTGCTCCAGTCGCCAGGTACACTTCCATTAGAGCAGTTATGTCCATGGTTTCATTTATGGGATGGAGAATACATCAGATAGATGTGAAGACATCTTTCCTTAACAAGATCATTGAGGCAGAAATGTACATAGAGCAACCTCAGGATTTTGAAGTAAAAGGGAAGGAATCACATGTGTGCAGGCTTAAGAAAGCCTTGTATGAACTTATGCAGGCACCAAGAGCATGGTATTCCAGAATCAATGGATATCTGCAGAGTATGGGCTTCACCAAAAGAGAAGAAAATTCTAACTTACATTACATATTTGTTGAGACTAACCTGCTCATTTTGGTGCTATATGTAGATGACTTGTTTTTAATAAGTGCAGAGAATCTCATTGAAGGGTGCAAAGCAGACATGGCAGTTGAGTTCAAGATGAAGGGCATCGACATGATGCATTACTTCTTGGGGTTGGAAGTTTGGCAAAGACCAAGGGAACTTTTCCTTGGGCAAGGTATGTATGCAGTTGAGATCCTAAAAATATTTTGGATGGAGGACTACAAACCTATGGCCACACCCATGATCGCTAATTAGAATGAGGTGATAGCTTCAAATTCAAAGTTGGTGGATCCCACGTTGTACAAGCAATTGATAGGTTCTTTGATGTATTTGGTCAACACTGGGCCAAAGATATGTGTTGCAAGTTAACACCTTAAGTCGATTCATGGTGGAGCCAAGGCAAGGGCATTAGGCAATAGAAAAACATGTGCTCAAGTATTTGAGGGGCACGGTGGAGTATGGTCTTGGAGATGATGAAGTGAATATGCAAGGGTATTCAAACTCAGATTGGGTAGGCAGTGCAGCAAACAAGAAGAGCACTTTAGGGTGCTACCTTAGCTTAGGATCAACGATGATATCCTGGTTCAACACAAAGCAAACTTCTGTAGCGCTTAGCTCAACAGAGGCAAAGTATATGGCAGCCAGTACTGCTAGTTGTGAGACTATCTAGCTTCGCAAGTAACTTGAAGGATAAGTTGTTTGATCAAGAGTTAGAACCTACAGTCATTTACTGTGATAATCATAGTTGTATCAAACTCTCTAAGAATCTAGTGTTTCATAACAAGTCCAAGCATGTAGAGATCAAATATCACTTCATATGAGACAAGGTTCAAAAGGGAGCAGTGTAGCTCCAGTATATTCCCATAGATCAGCAAGTAGTCGATATTCTAACCAAGCCCTTGGAAAAAGGGAAGTTTCAAGCATTCAAAGACAAACTTGGATTGGTGCAAAATTCCTTCCTCACTAAGAGGGAGTGTTGAGAAATATAGCTCAAATAGGAACTTCCACACAAATTCAGTATGAATGTGCGAGAAGTAGTTTGAGATATTTTCTATTTTCAAAAAGTAATTCTATTTTGTAATTCACTTTAGTAAAAAGGTGAAAAGTCTTATATTTAGTTGTTGAGTCTAAAAAGTGCATTTCATGCATGCACGACTTAGACTAGGTGTAATCTCAAAAATAGATTAGGGTTTTGGTCTCGACTAAAAGTATAAAGACAAGTCAAGATAGAGAATTCATACACAAACACATAAACAGTTGAACAATTGAGCATGTCTTGGAGGAGAACCTACTGCAACTGAGGGTGACGTCAAGGAGAGTTTTGGTCTATCTCTTGGTATCTCTTGGTTAAGTGGTGCGCTACTCTTCCTAGTGAAGGAGTAGAGGAGGATCTTTTGCTTTGTTTTTGGTCAATCTCTATTGAAGAAGTTTTTGTTGGGTTTTCTTCCCCATGAGGGTTTCCCAGGATAAGATGTTGTGTACCTTGTGATTGTGTTTCTTTCAGTGATCCTTATATGTTGTTGATGTAATAATGCTCATGTACTTTGGATATAACTTAATAACAGCATTAAAACTTAACATGGGATCAGAGCTAGACTGAATAAGAGCATTGTAACTGGGTATCTAGATCTCTTGGTTGCCAGGACAAGAAAATTAGGGCTTTTTACAAGAAAGAATAATGTTCCGGAGCCAGAAAGAAATGAGGCCAAAGAGAAGTTCAAGAAAGACATGATTAGGGCAAAGAGAATAATTGCAGATTCCATCAAAGACCACTTGATCCCTCAAGTGTCTTCCAAGGATACCCCGAAGGAAATGTTTGATGCCCTATCTAGAATGTATGAAGGAAGAAATATTAACAGGGAGACTCAATCTCATAAGGAGCCTCACTCTCCCAAGAAATTTCAGAAGTACTAGAAAGGACAAAGGAGGCAAAGTAGCCAGATCAAGATCTTCCAATGCACTTATGGGCTGAAGCAGCCAGAACAACAGTATATGTCCAGAACAGAATATCCCATAGTGCACTTGGATTCAAGACTCTCGAAGAGATGTTCACCGGAAAGAAGCCAAAAGTCGGCCCTCTCAAAATAATTGGTTGTCTAGTCTATTTACATATTTTGAAAGAGAAGAGAACCAAGCTAGATCCTTCCAGAAAGAAAGGAGCATTTGTTGGATACTGTGAGGTCTCCAAGACCTTCAGAATCTACATCCTAGGTTATCGTCAGATTGAGATCAGCTGAGATGTTACCTTTGATGAAGATGTAGCTTTCAGCAGATCAAGGAAATGTCAATTGGAAGAAGTCTATGAAGAAGAACCTATAGCTCCCAGAGTTGCAGAACCTAACAAGGAAGTTGTAGTTACTCCTGATGATGTTATACCAGAGGATCATGATATGTTGAAACCTCAGGAACCACCTCGTGAGATCATCTCTCACAAGAGGAAACCAGCTTGGGCATGTGAGATCATTCAAGATGCAAAGAAGTATGGTGCTCCCGAAGGAACCATGAGACAAAGCAGGAAGCCTAAGCCATACTCCAGTTATGTGGCTCTGATGTCCAGTCTCGTTAATAAGGAACCTACTTGCTTTGAAGAAGCTGCTCAAAAGAAGGAATGGATGGATGCCATTACCGAAGAATACCAATCTATTATGAAGAATGATGTGTGGGAAGTGGTTCCCAAACCAGAAAAAAAAAGATGTAGTATCTTCTAAATGGATATCCAAAATAAAACATGCAGCAGACGAAAGTATTGAGAAATACAAAGCAAGATTTGTGGCCGGTGGATTTTCCAAGAAAGAAGGCATTGATTATGAAGAAACCTTTGCTCCCGTAGCAAGATACACTTCTATCAGAACCATCATGGCACTTGCAGCCAAGATGAAGTGGAAGTTACACCAAATGGATGTGAAAATAGCCTTCTTGAACGATGTTATTGAATACGAAGTGTATATAGAACAACCATCAGGTTTCGAAGTACAAGACAAGAAGACTCATGTCTGCAAGTTGAAGAAGGCTTTGTATGGTCTGAAGCAAGCTCCAAGAGCTTGGTATGGCAGGATTGGTAGTTTTCTGATGAACTTGGGCTTTACCAAGAGTAAAGTTGATCCCAACCTTTACTTCAAGATTGTGGATGATGGACCAATTATATTGCCGCTATATGTGGATGACTTATTCTTGACAGGTGAAGAAAATCTCATCACAAATTGTAAGAAGAAGCTTGTCGCTGAATTTGAAATGAAGGATCTAGGCCCAATGCACTATTTCTTAGGCCTTGAAGTATGGCAGAGCCTAGAAGAGATTTTCCTTAATCAAGGAAAGTATGCTGTGGAAATTCTAAAGAGGTTCGACATGATGGACTGTAAAGCTATGTCCACTCCTATAGAGACGCATCTGAAGTTATTGGTTGATACTTCGTCAGAAATAGTTGATGTTACTCTATACAGACAGATGATTGGTTCGTTGATGTATATGACGAATACCAGACCAGATATATGCTTTGCTGTGAACACCTTGAGTCCGTGTCTAGTGGAGCCCAAACGTGTTCACCTTGTAGCCGCAAAGCATGTGATGAGATACCTTAAGGGTACGTTGGACTCTGGCATCTGTTTTACTAGAGATTGCGACTTCAGATTGTATGGCTAAACTGATTCAGATTTGGCTGGAAGTGCTTCAGACAGAAAAAGCGCTTCGGGATGTTGTTTCAGTTTGGGGTCAACCATGACTTCGTGGCAAAGCAGGAAGCAATCCAGTATTGCTCTCAGTACGACAGAATCAAAGTACATGGCAGCATGCTCCGCCAGTTGTGAAGCCATATGGCTTCGGAAGTTGTTGACAAGTCTATTTGACCTAGAGATGGATGCTACCGTGATCTTTTGTGATAACCAGAGTTCCATAAAGATGTCAGAGAACCTAGTGTTCAACAATAAGACGAAGCACATTGAGATCCGGTACCACTACATTCGTGACTTGGTACAAAAGGGAGTCATGAAGCTCTAGTATGTTGGCACAGATGAGCAGGTAGCAGATGTGTTGACTAAGCCTCTGTCTCGTGTGAAGTTTGAGTACTTCCGAGACAAGCTTGGTGTAGTCCGAAAGGACTTCCCTCAAAAGGGGGAGTAATGTTGATGATACTATGGTATCCTGACCATTAGCAGGGCAGCTCGTTAGGATTTATATCCTAGGGGATTGATAATCCTTGGACAGATCCTGTAAGGTCCGAATGGACGGTCTGTTGGAGTTCCTATGTATGTATATACTTGTTGTGGTCAGTAGTGTGACAGCTCGTTAGGATTTATATCCCTAGGGGATTTTACTATCCCTGGACAGATCTCGAAGGTCCGAATGGACGGTATGTCAGAGTGCCCACAATTGTTGTCATTGTTGTTGTTGCTGCTACTATTGATGCTCCTGTCTCATTCTGTTGCCATTGATGTTGAGGTTCCAACTTCATGTTGTTGATGATGATGATGTTAATCCAGCTCCGCACTGCAAATGATGATTATGATGCTCAGTTTCTACCGATGATGATGAGAAAAACTTCCGATGATTTATAGATATGACAAACAGTGTTCCCGATGTTGATGACGATGTCTCCTCCTCATGATGATGTATTGAGTCCAGTCAATTGTTATTAATGTTGTCAGTAGAATACCCTTCTTGTTAAGGGGGAGTGTTGAAATATCGTAACTTCGAAGAATATTCTACCTAAGTGGGAATGTTGAATAATATAATTATATTATATTTATTAATTAGGCCCTATTGTGCCTTTGTAAAAGTCGGCCCTCTTGTTCCTTAACAATTAAATGTAAATTAAGAGGGTAAAGGGACAGGTCGGCCCAGACCTAATTACAGGCTGGCCAGACCACTATTTATAAGCGAGGCCAACACCTCATTTGGACACACTCACCAACTAGCTTTGCAATGTGCATGTCTTGGAGGAGAACCTACTACAACTGAGGGTGACGTCAAGGAGGGTGTTGGTCTATCTCTTGGTATCTCTTGGTTAAGTGGTGCACTACTCTTCCTAGTGAAGGAGTAGAGGAGGATCTTCTGCTTCGTTTTTGGTCTATCTATATTGAGGAAGTTTTTGTTGGGTTTTCTTCCCCATGAGGGTTTCCCAGGATAAGATGTCGTGTACCTTGTGATTGTGTTTCTTTCAGTGATCCTTATATGTTGTTGATGTATTAAATGCTCAAGTACTTTGGATATAACTTAATAACAGCATTAAAACTTAACAATTTGAATCCCGCTTGTGACATGTTTTCTCTTCATAAGCCAATTGTTGATTGGATCTCTTTGTGAGCCAATTGTCGATGGTGAAGAATTTTGAGGTTCCTAAGGCTGCCCAACATGTCTTTCCTTGACCTCTTGTTGGGCACAGTTTTCAAGGTTTTTCAGGACTGTTTTAGGACAGCCACCAAGTCTGAATTTTCTGCCCACTGAATATGCCCTTAAGCTTTTGATTTTATGCTCTTTTAATGCCTATTCGTGAAGGGTTTAATAAGGATAGTTTTGTTGCCCATAGTTAGCTCTTCCACATGCATTAAAACATAAAATACTCTAAGATCTTTACACCTAAATGTTGATAAAGAAATAAGCAAACCACAAGATTTTTACACATGTATTTTTGGTCAACATGATGCTGGAAAAATCCCCATGGGGAAAACCAATAGAAGAGAAATTTTATTATGGAGATCTCAAGCTAGAATAGCAACAAGGAAAATATACAAAGGAACCTAATGTAATAGCCAACTCCTTCTTGAGCTTGGCTTTGGAATTCCCTTGAGACTTGCGCCCTCCTTGGGATTTGCGCCCCTCTAGGATGAATGTGCCCTCAACCTTGCTTTGTCTGCTAGCTTTATAGAATGCGCCCAAGTACTAAGTGTGCCCTTTGCTTTAGCTTGTGTGCTCTTTCCCTCTCACAAATGCTCCCAACCTGCTTCTTCAAGTGTGCCCCTTCCTCCTCTCGAGGAAATGCGCCCCTCAACTATGGTGCACCCTTTGCCTCTCACAAATGAGCCCACTCTTAAGCTTTGCGCCCTCAAGCTTCCTTGCACCCCCTCTCCTCTCAAGAGGGCACCCTCTTCTCCAAAACTCTTCTTCTCTTCTCCTGTCCTTCACTCAAATCTCTCAAGTGAACAATGAATGCCCTTTTTGCCCTCATCCTTAGCTTTAGCCTCATCTTAGGCTAACCTAGGAAACCAATGGCCAGGCCAACCAAGATGAAGGGTTGAGATTAAATCTCCCCTTTATCTTAAGTTCCTAAGTTACTTTATGTTATTAAAGTCACTTTGTGACTTAAGTGAAATAAAGCCACTTTGACTTTATAACATAAAGTAAAGTGGTGAGGGTCAAACATTTCCCCCTTTGAGTTAAACACTCAATAACTCAAGGGGACAACTTTCCAAGGTACCCAAATCTCAACAGATGGAGCTAGCAAGGTACCAACAATCTCATTCAATCTTATGGGCTTTAGGGTGGGACAATTTGTATTCTTAGGAAAAAAAGTTAATAGGAGAGTGGTAAAAATAGGGGCACAATAAGAACAGTCGTCTCCAAGTATAGTGCTCCTCTTTTGAGAGAAAATAGCACATTGTAAAAGAAACTACTCCTTCATAAGTTCACCCACCTCCTATAATAGCCATCTAATAGACAAAAAATACTTGTACATGATTGATTTCTACTTTTAATGCACTTTTTTCATGCCTAAAATAGGCCCCACGAATTTCCTTAGGACAAAATCCCATAAAATTAAGCCTTAAAACATGATAATAAGCAAGAATCAAAATAATACAATGGGCTAAGCCAATTTTAGGAAAGAAAGACACTTACGAATAGCAATTAAGCCTCTCAAGTAGGGCACACCATCTCTTAGGAAAAAACAGTAACTCTAGGCTGCATAGAAGTGCAAGGAGGTTTCCTTAGGTCATGTGCTCCCCTTCTTGGTTAAAAGTCAACTCTCTCATAAATAGTAACCACCATTTAATGCTAAATAAAACACTCTGCAAAATAGTAAATGGCCCTCAAAGGGAGCGAGTAGGGTTTTAGGACAAAATTAGCAATGAAAAAGGCTCAAGAGAGGGTGTGCTAAGTCAGCTCTCACTGGGATTTCCCAAAGCAAATGTTTCTAAAAATAATAAGTCAACCTCGTGTGGTAATGCCAGAGCGCAACCAATGCCTGAAATTTCAAAGTGCTCATAATGGCTTGAGGTCTGACACATCTACTATACATCATACCAGGTATCCAAAAGTCTACTGACCTTGCTAAAAATAGCACTGCTACAAATAGACCAAAATCCATGCTCTCATAATTAGTCGACACTCAAACCAGAAGCAAATCTCCCAATTGGGTACTCAAATATGTAATTATCCCATCAATCTACCCAAAGTCAAAAATTACTAAAAACAGGGTTTGCTAAAAATAGCAACTTCTAAAATTTACCTCAAATTCAAACTCAGTGTACATCTCCCCAAAGGGTATCAAAAAATATGATCAAATCTCGAAAAAGATAGGTCTACAAGAACCAACCTAGCCATACTCTTTGGGGTTCTTCAACCTCCCATACTTGCTATGAATATTGCACTGAAGCTATAAGTATCAACACCTACTCTATTGAAAAATATGTCCATCAGATGTACTTGCATATGTATGTGACTTGCTCAAGTACTTGTCCTACCAACAACCCTAGAATAAAAAAAAAACATCCAACCATGTGGCAAGTCTAAAAGGCAATCGCAAACCGTCGACATCGAATTGATGGAACCCATCCATCCCATAATGTATCCACAAAAAAACAAAGATAGGCACTCAAATTGGATTTTGAAGAAATCCAAGCGGGGTGCTAACACAACGTTCAATCAAATCAATTCTTAAAAAAAAGGATAAGAAAGAAGAAAATAAAATTGTGGGTAGGAGTTTTCTATCGTGTGACATACCATTTAACATTGTCATGAACAATTTGTTCTACCAGGCAATGAGGGACATTTGTATTGTCATCCCAATATATAAGGGCCCTACTTATGGCGAATTAAGGGGGGCAATCCTTCAAAAGGAGAAGGCAAACATGAACACTACTTTGGACGAGCTTCAACAATCATGGGAAACGACTTGATTGTTGAAATTTCTCAAAACATGGTAAGTAGATTTTGCACTCAAAGAATAACTAAACCCTAGGTGACTTTAAAACTTAAACCCTGTCAAAACAACAATCTTCGAATATGCTAATCTACAAACACATGCTGCTAGAAACACTAACGAAAAAATAGGGAAAATACAAAACTCTCAAATTTGCATCGTTGATTTTATTTAATCTATAAAATGGTAAATTCTAATGTTATAGCTCAAAACATAAACTTGCTAACCAACACAATAGTGCAACCCTTCATCTCTTTTGTGGATTAAGAGACAAGGGAAAGAGCCTCTTCTAGGAATAGTAGTGCCATAGATCGTGCACCCCAACTGAAGGATCACTATGGCATGTATGCATCCACACTCCTCTTCGAGATCTACAGCCTCACTCAACTCCTCATCCAAACGCCCTAACTACCCAGGGATTTGCAACCTTCTCTAAGAATAGATCATGCATGCATTCTAAACTAAAATGAACTAAATTAAACTATAAGTTGGAACTTGCAAAATTTGAAACAATAGTGAACTAAGTTTAACTGAAGGTAGCAAAACTAAAGGAATGCATGCACCATCTTCTCTCCTACATAATTGTACTTCCCTCACACTCGATTGCGCACAAGAACCTAGGCAACCTACCACCATAATTTTTGTTGTACGGGCCTGCATTGTGTGGACCACCATAATTTAACAATGTGTGCCTTGGCATTGTCAAGAAGATTATCTAAGCTAAACTGGTGAAAACTAACATTCCCTCTTAGTGAGGAAAGTGTTTTCCACCAAACCCAATCTCTTCCTAAACATCTCAAACTCCCCCTTTATGGGGAGCTTAGTCAAGACATCTACAACCTGTTGATCTATCTAAATATACTCTAGAGCCATTGCTCCCTTCTGAACCTTGTCCTGGAGAAAGTGGTACCAGATGTCAATGTACTTGGAGTGGTCATGGAATACTGAACTCAGAGAGTCTGATACAACTTTGATTGTCACAGTAGACCACAATAGGCTCCAACATCTCACCTATTGGCTCTACTATCAACTTGCAAAGCCAGATGGCTTCACAACTAGCAGTGTTGACCGCCATGTACTCTACCTCTGTCGAACTCAACGCCACTGATGCCTACTTCCTACTCAACCAAGATATCACTCCTAAACACAAACTGAAGCAACAACATGAAGTACTCTTCTTGGCACCAACATCTAGATTCCTCTACCCAGTAAAAATCAACAAACCCATATAGCAACAACTCACAATCTCTTGCATACCTCAAACCATGATGTATTACGCCCTTCAAGTAATGGAGCACATGTTTTACAGCTACCGGATAAATATGCCTCAGCCCAACCATATGCAAGCTCAAATTGTTCATAGCAAAACATATATTAGGTTTGGTATTAACCAGGTACATCAAAGATCCAACCAATTATCTATACACCAAAGGATCTACCAAATCAGTATGCAACTTCATATTTGGTGTCATAATAGTGGCGAAGGGTTTACAGTCCAAGTTTCAGGTGACTCAGTTACAATCTTTAGAATCACAGCTAAATCAAGATGACACTTTACTTTCCAATGATGAAAAGGAGAAGCTTATACAAATTGAGAAACTTAAAGCCTTGTGAAGTGTATAATTATACATTACGTTTTCTAATATGCCATAAGAAATTTAACAGAACAAAATAACAAAAATGTAGAGTCATTAAACCTTAATTTACACTGGAACAGGTTGGAAAAATAATATGTAGCATATACCTGAGTCCAATATGGTCAATGCCATAGCCGTGGTCCCGTTTCCATGCTCCTGTTCCATTCGATTATCAGAATTCTTCAACTCCTACAAGATATATCCCTCAAATTTATTACAGGTCTGAAAAGGCAAAGGTATCAATGTAGTAACAATGACAATGTCAACATAAGAATAGAAATAAAAAAATAACAGACATGATTTCCATCTTATTACATATAGTGCTAGGAAGTGTGTGTGCGTGCTACCAACAGCCTAAAAGAGAACAAAGATTGAGCATAATAGCGTATGCCTTACTCCAAAACAATATTTAGATTTTAACTTACACTGGAAGTGCCATCAATGAAGCCTGGGATATTATTTCTGGGAAGTGCCTCACCGCCATCTAGATCTCCCTTTTGAACTGCATTTCTCTCAACAGCATCCGAGTTTCTGCTGTCTCTCAGTAAGCCATCGATATGACCATACTGATGTTCAGATGACAACTCTCCTCTTTGCATCAAACCACCATTTACTGAAATCTGTCTACACTTTAAACCTCCTGACGAACCTATTCCACTGTTCTGGATATTTTTCTGCGCAAATTAATAGATATTAGCCATAAGGGAACTCACATTTAACCAAACATTTGATTCCCCAATCTTAATTAGCAGAGTGCTTCTCCATGGTTTGGAAATAAAATCTATGAGAAAATGTGAGCCAGTGGGTTTTCATCACTGAAAATCCAAGTCTTATTAAGAGTATTAACAATTAAAAAATCTTAATTAAAAAATTTCTCGATTGTATGTAGACATCACTCTGAAATACATTTCCTGAAGTCCAATAGACCAAATCTGGTCTCGGTGGACATTAACCATCATGATCATGAAATCCTTTCAGCTATCCAGGAAAAAGTTGTAAATTAAACAATGCCCAAATGTAGCAAAGCTGCTTCTGTCACCCATTTCTCCATTTCTCACTCTCTCTCTCTTATCATGGTTATATACTTTCTGAGACTACTTGATTTTAGATTTCATTCTTTATGTTATTTTCAGCATTTTCGGCATTATCTAGGAGTTGTGATTGCACTCCTACATTGTACTCATACTTGATGTAGCTCTCAATCCCATTGACCTACTTTTGTGATCATTTGTTGGACATCAATAAAATTATCTTATCTTATCTTATCTTAGCATGGCGCTTCTGAATGTAATGGATTAAACGATATCGGGTAGCACCAACCAATCTAACTAATGAAGGTATATAAATATTTCGTCACTACTCTTGCCTATCTTAGTGATATAAGAAGGGGAGAAAGTCCCTGGCCAGGGTAACAGATAACTTAATTGACCTCTTACAAGAAGCTCAAAGTACTAAACCACTCAAGCTAGCCCACCTAGCTAAATCACTCAACGCATTTATGAGAACACTATTACAAAATTGCCTAATAAAGGAATCAATAAATCAGATTCAAGAGAATTGCAGAAACTTGTAAATATAGAAGCATGAAAATTGAAAGAGATTTAAATTGCAAAAGGCCAAAAAGAGGGCCTCCATGACCACAAAAAAAGGAGAAAAAATAATAGAACAGTTGTCCATAAAAACATAATCTACCATTTAGCTCAAGCGGTTAGCTCAAGCGGTTAGCTCAACTGGTTGTGGCCAATGCTGCTGGTCATTTGCCTAGTTCTATGCCAGCAGGTGCCCAATTTGAACCCCTCTAGGTTAGGCACACTAGTCAACACCCAACAGGTTTGCTAGGGAGGCTTTCCACAAATGTGGGGAAGCATCCCTTGGTTTCCCATGAGGTTTTCCTTGGAAAAGAAAAAACATAATCTATCATTTGGATGTAGAGCCACATAAATGAAAATTCAGAGTTACACCACATACGAATAAATGAAAATTCAGAATTGCACTACACCCATATAAATGAAAAATTCAGAATTAGATTGAGATTAAAGGTACTAAAGCATGGTCAGTTAGTAAAGTTTTGCTCAGGTAAAGCTACAAAGTTTACAAAGTTCAAATCTCTCTTCGTGTTAAAATGGGTATTGTACTCAAGTTGGGATTCATAGCTCCTAGGGAATTAACCAAAAGCATACTTATCGAAGATAAAAAGAGACTATAAAAGCGTAAGTAAGTGATGGCACCTGTTGCTGGGGTGACTGTGGCTGGTCAGCTCTGCGAATGAGCTTGTGCTGGCCGATAAGGTATCGGTAGAGATGCTGCCGAGGCATGGTGGTGATTTCTCTAGAGAGAATGTGCTCGTTGTGATGAAGCCAATCTTCGATCTCATTGTTCATCACATTCCTCCGCCTGGGTAATGTCATCAACCATGCACGAGCTGCTTCCCACCCATCCTCATTGTTGTTACTATTGATAATTTTGGTTTCTTCTTCAGAAGCAGAAAGAGCCACCATGGCCATGCATTCCCCACCCCTACCATTATTATTATTATCACCACCACCATCTCCTGGATCTGCAAGAGAGCATGGAGCCTCAATGGCGGACGAATCCGGGGCCTGTACATCCTTCTCCTCTTCACCTGACATCATCATATGTTATGGCGGACTATAATTTCAAACCCAGCTAAAAGTGAAAATCTCCGTGACAACCTTGGTCCCCTGTATATCAAAAGGCTTGTGGGTGTTCGTTTTTTTTAAGAGAGGATTTCACAACAAATTAGAAGCTCGCCATACCCAAATTGCCGGACTAATTTCAAAGCAAACTAAAGCTTTTTTTTCCAGAAAAAAATTAACGCAGATTTATATTAAGTATAAATTTGTTACAGCAACACAGAGACAAGTAAACAGTCCCCATAACAGTCCAATAAAGATGGTGACAGCAGGATAACACCAGAAAGCTGAAATACTAGTAATAGGCTGAAAGTAAAATGCACAGTGCCGGCTGAATTAACGAGATGACTGCTGGAGTGATAATCTGCTCAGAAGAATGCTGATTTCTGTTCGAAAATCGCTCAGAAGAATGCTGATTTCTGTTCGAAAATCACAATTTGAGGCTGCACTCGGAGATCTTTACCCTTCACCATCCCTTAAAGCAAACTAGAAGCTTATACTTGAATGCCCACATGGATTTCGGGTGAAATTGGAACAATGAAAGTAATATAAAAAATACCCGAATCAATCTTCAGACGATGCCTTTGTGCAGTTTAAGGACCATGGGAGAAGGCAACTTCGGACCTTCTATGTAACCGCAGGGGCGGGGTTCGGAATCCACATGGGAAAGAAGTGAGGTATGCAAATGGTAATTTATAGCGTTTAAGTTGAACCACTTGCTAACATGATGATTTTGGTTTAAATTTAATGGGTATATTTTTCATATTTGGTATTTGTATCGATATTGTAAAAATTACGTAATAAAAATTAATATACATGATAGTTCTTATATTAATGTAGTTTTTAAAATGAAATTTGAGTGTAGATTTTAGATGATTTTGATATCTCTTCACTATAATTTTATAGTCGAGATTTTTATGGCATAAAGTTTAATGTTCAAACTCAACTTAACAAGTATGTTCCTTATAAACAAATTAATGCAAAAATAATGTTAAGGGTGGTTGTCATATTAGGGGCGACAGGTGTGGGGGAGTCATTTTTTACTCCAATGGACAAAAGATTGCGGATTTTTTCTGGGGTTTGAGGAAGAACACTGATAACAAAGCAGAAACTCTTGCAGTTTACATGGGTCTCCAAATTACACACTCAATAAGCATCCAAGCCCTTACGGTGATTGGAGATTCTGAAATAGTAATAAGGGAACTCCTTGGACTTTCAACCTTTGCCACTCAGCCTTCCAGTGGTCTTCACACATGAATTAATTATTTGAAACATATTTTTCCCAAAATCCATTACTTTCACATCGTCCGTTCTCATAATACAGAAGTTGATTGCTTAGCCAAATCAACAAAATCCTTAGAACAGGGCCAACTCTTTATCAATCAAATCTCCTCGCATGTTTAGATCCCTTAACAATCACCAGTTTCGTCGGCTCCCCTTCACAATCTTGGACCTAGCCTTTTTTATTTCTAACTTAGACCTACCTTCCCCCT
>SNQJ01S0005226.1:4446-14505 GCA_010110895.2 Picea sitchensis
AAGTAAAAGACCTATGAATCAAGAAGATAATCAGGCTCCACAACCAACAATTATAACAACACTTGCAGGAGTTTGAGGTACAAGTTGATCCTTTTGTTGTACATTTGGATTTTTTGGTGCCTTTGGAATTTCTTTTTTAGTGATCTCATCAAGCACTGTGTATTCTGGTTTTTCCTTTTCCTGTTTCTTTCCTTCTAACTAATCTTTGTACATGACCTTCTCATTGAATATGACATCTCTACTCCCAATGCTTCTGTTATTTTCATAATCCCATAAGTGATAACCAAAATCATTAACACAATATCCAATAAAGGTGCACTTCTTGGATTTTTCCTCAACCTTTGTTCTATTTTCTTTATCAATATGGACAAATGATTCACAACCGAAAGTCTTCAAAAAAGAATAGTTTACCTTTTTACCCGTCCATGCCTCCTCTAAAATTCTACCATCCAAAGAGCTTGAAGGTCCTCTGTTTATTTAGTAAACAACATTATCTACAACATCTTCCTAGAAATGTAACGACAAACCAGCATGAAATCTCATACTCCTTGCATGCTCCATGATTGTCCTATTCATCCTTTCTGACACACCATTTTCTTGTGGTGTTCCTGGAACTTTCTTCTCTCTACGAATCCCATGGTATGAATAGTAAACATCAAACTCCTTGCTGCAATATTCACCTCCATTGTCTAATCTGAGACACTTCAACCTTTTTCCTGTCTCATTCTCAACCAAAGATTTCCATTTCTTAAAAGTATCAAAAACATCAGATTTTTGTCGAATGCAATAAACCCATGTTTTTCTAGTTGCATCACCAATAAAAGTAACATAATAATGAGAGCCACCAATAGATGATACTTGAGCTGGTCCCCATACATATGTATGCACAAGCTCTAACCTTTCACTCTCCTTTTCTTTTCCAACTCTGAGAAATTTGACTCTCTTCTATTTTCCATAAACACAATGCTCACAGAAATACAAATCAATTTCTTTAAGATTTGGCAACAAATTTCTTTTGTGAAGTATCTGCATCCCCTTCTCATTCATGTGTCTAAGCCTACGATGCCATAGTGTTGTATCCAATCGTATAGAAGCTAAAGAGATAGAAGAGTCAATATTACCGGTACATAAATACAATGTATCTACCTTCTCTCTTTTTGCTATCACCAATGATCCTTTGGTGACCTTCGACACCTTATCTGTAAATATGGATATACAACCTTCACTTGCCAACTCCCTGTTGAAATTTTATTTTTCCTTAGATATGGAACATGTCTTACCTCTTTCAAAAACCATTGGTTTTCATTTCTTTGATTTATTTTTACCTTTCCCATTCCAATAATTTTGCATGGTGCATCATCACCAAAATGAACCTGTCCAAAATCACCTTGAACATAATCTAGAAAATGTTTCTTATGGGGTGTGGAATGAAATAAAGCCCTTGAATATACTACCTAAGACTCAGAAATATTATTTACAGAAAGAATCAAAGCATCTTGTAACACATCACATGTTACATTTGCTTCTTGATTTTTCTCCTACTATCCATCTCTTTGTTTGTTTGGAGCTCTGCATTCTTTTTTCAAATGTCCTTTCTTCCCACAATTCCAACACTCTATATTTATAAATCTAGATTTGGATCTTCCCTTCCTATAATTCTTGTGGTTCCCTGAGCCCTTTCTTCTATCCTTTTTCCTTCCCCCGTTCTCCATGTTTAACGCATTACCTGATGTCTCACCTGTGCTTTTTCGTCGCATTTCCTCACTAAGGATAACACCAACAACATCATTAAATTTTAAAGTGTTTGAATTAGAGACAGAGTTACTTACATCCATGACCAAGTCGTTCCAGTTTTTTGGCAATGAGCACCATATTAGAAGATCCCTGACCTCATCATCAATGTCCACTTTTACAGAACTTAGTTGATTAGTGACTGTATAAAATTCGTTTAAATGATCTGCAACAAACCCACCTTCTATCATATTCATATTAAATAATCTCTTCATTATAAATACCTTATTGGATGACGAGGGTTTTTCATATAGTTTATCCAATGCGTCCATCAGCTCCTTTGTTGTCTATTCTTTCGAAATATTGAAATCCACCGACGCTGTCAGGCTCAGCCGTATCGTTCCTAGTGCCTTTCTGTCAAGAACCTCCCATTCTTCATCCTTCATGGTCATTAGCTTATTTTCTATTCCACCCAATGACAGGAATAGATCCTTCTAATATAAATAATCTTCCATCTGCATCTTCCATAACTGGTAGTTTTGGCCATTAAATTTCTCGACCCTAAACTTTCCATCTTCTGCCATTGCTCGCACTCAAACCAAGAACCCTCTTTTCCTAATTGTTACGTTTGGATTTTATACCATTTGTTATAAAAACAGGATCATGGAGCAATAAAATAAAACAAATCTGAAAATAAAACACAGAAGATACAAAAATATACATGGTTCACCAAGTGTGCGATACGTCCACCAGAGAAATTTCCAGTTCCTTCCATTATTATTATCCAGCAAATGAAGGGATACAACTTACAACACACTCGTTGTAACTTCCTCTTCTTTCTCTCATAATCTCCTCACTTATAATACAATATTTGCCATGATACATAGTTGCAATACATTTCCCTCATAAAACATGGTTTCCTTATAGGGAAAAAACCCCTAACATAACTTCTACTGCTAGATCTGTGACCTTATAATGAGCGGTCTATATTTACAATGAAATTACAATATACATTTACAAGGAAAATTTTCCTATTGTGGATTCTCCCCCGAACCT
Source organism: Picea sitchensis (assembly GCA_010110895.2). Classification (NCBI taxonomy): domain Eukaryota; kingdom Viridiplantae; phylum Streptophyta; class Pinopsida; order Pinales; family Pinaceae; genus Picea; species Picea sitchensis. The sequence continues at coordinate 7,234 of SNQJ01S0005226.1, forward strand.
CCACCGGGGGCCTGCTTTCCCCCAGATCCCATAGAGGGGGTAAACCCCTCTTCACTCCCCCATGTGGAGGATTGTAAATTCTTTCGGGGTGTAAAGTATTCATGGGGTATAAACATGGCTGAAAACAAAGACCTCTGAATCAAGAAGATAATCAGGCTCCACAACCAACATATTGCCCCCTTTTAAACTTGACTTTGGGTAATTACCCAGATCCTACCCCCCTCAAATTTTATAACCACGGTATCCAGTAATCTAGCATGTCCCCCTCCTATAAATTAAGTCTACGTCTATACTTTACCAATAATTTATCAATATAATGCATGCCTAAATAGGTCTTACAATCATATTCCCATTTACATCTAATTAAAATTTTCAACTGCGTTAAAATAATAATAATTTTTTCTTTTATTTAGTGTTTCTATTTCTTCCAGGACTCCATGGGAATGCACTCACCATATCCATTACTTCTTTTATTTTATTGAATGTTTGTAGTGCCTCCTTTCCTTTTCCCATGTTGGGCATGCTCACCATTGTTCTTATGGACACTTTCAAATTTATCCACCATGGATACACTCACACTCTATCTCTCTCCCTCTCTTGACCACATATGATTTTTCCAACTCAGAAGAGGTCTCTTAATATCCATTGTTGCTACTGTTTTCATTGCATATAGTGTCGCTCAAGACATCACCACACTCCAAACCCCTGGTTTCGAAACTAGATCAACAAGGAGTGCTTGCAGTGTTGAAATGAAATCATGAGTGTTTCCTTTGGAAATGTCGTTTTCCAACAATCCTTTTTTCAAATTGGTAAACTTTATCATCATAGATTCATTCTCCTTTTATAGAGAAGTCATTTTGTATTGAATGCCATTGATATGATATTTCTAACCCACACTCTTCATGGTCAACAACAAAACCCCTCCCATTAAAAGTAAGTGAATAAAGTTGTGCTTCCTTTGTATGGCATGACCAAGGAAGCCAATACTTTGCTTATTTTTATTTGCAATGGAAGGATCCATCAACCTTTCATGATCCTTGTTTCTTTCAGTTTTCCCCAAAGTAGTGATTTGAATATCTGGTATGGAATTTAGTTTTCCCCACCCAATTCCTCTTTCATTCCATTGCATGCATACAACAAAATTCAAGTAAACATATATAATAATTGTTGATTTATCACACCACAACATGCCACTATAAGAATAGAATGACACCACAGTGCTATATCCACCATATCTTATGCCAAAACATGAAAATGATCCAGATTTATAAATGGAATGAAATTGATTATAGTAAATAAATACAAAGAGATACAATAAAAATTGACTTCTATTAATACAAAGAATATGTTGAAACTGTAAAAAATGCAAGCTAACACAAACTTTCTTGAATGGTGGAAGCTTATCTCTGAGCAGAGATGTGACGACTATGCTCGTTCATAAGAAGATGGTTACAATGAGGCTCCAAAGGCATTTTTAACATAAAGCATAAATGAGAAAACCATAAACATCCAAAAATCTAACCCTAGGATATCAAGTGTCAAAAGTCATGTGGGCCCTGATGGGGTAAGCTGGTACATCAACTTCCTGGGGTAGTAACTTTTGCATACGATGCCCATTCTAGATGCACGATAACTCGTTGAAAAAATATATTTGAGGAATACATGTGTTGTCATCACACTCTGGATAAATCCTATAGTGTGACTATGCCACGCCCAAAAAATGTGTTTTAGGGCCTCAAAATGGCCCCAAAAAACTAGGACCCAAAAAACTAGGAAAAAATTGCCAAAATGAATATTGTTCTTTGAGCTAGTGGAATAGGTGGGTGGCCATTGATATCCACCCAGATCATTCCTCCCCCATTACGAATCAATGGTATCCATTGTGTTGAGTTCCCCCATCATATGGGAAAATGTATGTTGAACTTGGCCCCGGGTGAGCTACTTTCCTTGGTGCAGGAGTTGCACTGCTTTGACAACCCGATAAGGTTGGATCCTCTATTGTCGACTGCCCTTAATTTGATTTTCTCTAATCTGATCAATGGTTACATGTTCCATGCAGTCAGGGTTGATCTATGTTGGTGTCAACTACTATGCGATCTCTAATGTCTCGAATAATGGTGGGAAGTATGGTCGAAGGAGGTCCACATTGAACACGGGGTGCAGGCCAAGGAAGGGGGGAACACTTAGCTCAAAAGTGTTGTCACCCACAACCTTGGTGATGGTGTAATTTCCATAGAACAATGGACAAAGATTTTAATGGGGTCCTGTAAGGCGCTCTTTCTACAAATGCAACCAAACTTTGTCTCCCACTTGAAACTTGTGTGACACTCGATGTTGATCATGGCGTTGTTTATACTTAGCATTGGATTTTTGTAAAATATCATGGACTTGTTGTTGGATTTGTTGAATTCATTCAATAAAATTAGTGGTTTTTTCAGCCTCAGTTTGAGCATGGGATGATTCTTCCTATGTGGATGCAAGGGTTAGTGCAACATCAATGGGACCCAATGGTTGAAATCCCAACCCCACCTAAAAGGGATTGTGGTTGGTTGCGCTATGAAGGGATCTGATGTATCTTTTTTGAACATAGGGGAGACTCTCATCCCATGTGTGTGGATGTTTGGAGTTGAACATTCACAACATATGCACGATCATTCTGTTGACAACCTCCGTCTAGCCATCAGTTTGGGGGTGGAATGCGGTGGATTTGGTGAGCTTGGTGTGCAACAATGACCAGAGGATGGACCAAAATGTGTTGATAAACCTGCTATCCCAATATGATATGATGGTTTTTGGTATCCCAAAGTGTACCCACACCCATTCAAAGAAGATCTTATTAGTGGCCTCCACTTTGATATTCTTTTTGCAGGCTATGAGGATGACCATATTAGAAATCCGATCAACCACCACAAAAACACAGACATTTCCCTACTTGGTTGAAGGAAGGTTTGACATGTAGTCCATCAAGATGGATTACCATGGCTTGTCGGGAGTAGGAAGAGGGGTGTACAAGCCTTGCTTCTTAGTGGATGGTTTGGAAATGGCACAGGAAGTGCACGATCTAATATACTTGCCGACATCCTGTCGAAGTTTTGGCCAATATAAATTCTTTTGTATTGCTGCCACATTTTTTTCCATTCCAAAATGTCTTTCAATCCGACTATAGTGAGCTTCCCAACTCAAATTCGCATGATCACTTAAAGGAACACAAAGGTGTCTTATATGGCATAACAATCCATCCTAAATATGAAAGTAAGTGACAGTCGTTCATGTTCCTAGCATCTGGTAAGTGGTAGCAAAGTCGGGATCGCTCTTGTAGAGTTGGGGCCACTCAGATGCCTCATGGTCATAGGAGTGGAGAACCGTGGTTAAGGCTGCAATTGGAGGTCGACTAAGGTAGTTAGCGACATGATTGGTGATCCTTATCTTATATTTGATGTTGAGATGGAACTGCTGCAAGCATGTGGACCACTTCTGATGGCGGTCGTTGTGTAATTTTACTTGTGTCTGCATGAACTGTAGAGGCTTGTGATCAGTGTGGATAATTGTCTCCTCCCTGAGAATGTAGTGATTCCATTATCGAAAAGCTTGTACGATGGAATACATTTATTTTTCATATGTGGGGTAATTACAAACAACATATGATAGTGTCTCACTATGATATGCCATTGGATGATCGTGTTGAGTGAGGACTGGGCCCATGGCATAGTCTGAATCATCGGTCTCATTCTCAAAAGGTTGTTGCAGATCGGGTAAGGAGAGTACTAGAGATGAGAACAAGAAATATTTCAAATCATTAAATTATTGTTGTTTTTACTTCCCCCACATGAAATTTTCCTTGCCACCACCCTTGGTCACTTGGCTGAGGGCCCATGCAATATGGGAGAGTCAAAACATGAACCTGTGATAGAATTCGGCAAGTCCTATGAAAATTTGAAGTTCGGTTAGTGTGTTCAGGGCTGGCCTGTCACAAATGAATTGGATATTGGACAAATCCACATGCACACCATGCTCATCAACAATGTATCCTAGGTATTGGACCTTGTTCATACCGAAGGAAAATTTTTACAAGTTAGCATATAGCTTGTGTTGTCACAGAGTGTGAAGGACCTGTTGAATATGTTGAAAGTGTTCTACCCAATTCTTGTTGAATATGAGGATGTCATATAGATATACCATCACAAAATAATTGGTGAAGGGCCGCAATATATCATCCATCAATCTCATGAAATTTGTTGGAGAATTTTTCAAACCAAAGGGAATGACTAGCCATTCGAAAATACCTTCTTTAGAATTGAAAGCAGTATTCCATACATAAATTTGTTGTATTGGGACCTGGTGGTAGCCAGAATTCAAGTCAATCTTGCTGAAAAACTTGGCTCCCTTGAGTTGGTCAAGAAGGTTGTCAATTCGGAGAATTGGGTACCGGTTCCTGACTGTGATTTTGTTTAGGGATTTGTAGTCAATGTAGAAATTCCAAGTCCCACCTTTCTTCTGTACAAGTACAATTGGGCTCTCGCAGGGTGAGGAGTTGGGTCGTATGTGCCCCTTTTGAATCGACTCTTGGATATGTCACTTAATTTTCTCATTTTCCATCAAAGAGTGGAGATATACTGGCCCATTGGTTAGAGGTGCACCGGTGGTTGGATCAATTGAATGCTTGACCTGACAGTGATGCGGTACCCTAGTGAGTGAGGAGAAGATGTCTTTTTATTCTTCCACAATCTTGGACACTTACATATGATGTGTGGAAAGTCCCTTTTCAGAGTTCATGGATGTGGTTGTGAACTTCTGTTCAGTTTGAGAGTGAATCATGAAGAAGACAAATTTCTCAGTCTTGGAAATGACCTTCTTGCATTTCTTAGCAGAGATCAAAGAAATAAAGGTGGCTGGAGCTATCTCTGTTATCTTGGACTATTGTCTACCCAAAGTAATAATAATATTGTGAGGTCTAGACTCATATACAACATATTGTTTCCACAAATATGGTTGGCCTAAAAGAACATCACAAACTTCAAGGGGGGAAATATCACACAATACCTCATCCTTGAAGGGCTTGATTTTCTAGGGAAGATGACACTATTGGCTGACGCAGAGGTCTCTTCCTTGGTGGAGCCACCCGATGGTGTAGGATTGTGGGTATGGTATCATCTAAAGGTTCAATCGTTTGATGACCTCTACGAATATCAATTTATTTTTACTTCTACTATCGACAATGAAATGAAGTGGAGCACCCTTCACCCACGTCTATGATTGAAAAATGAGTTCACCTTCCTTTGGTTCCCGTGGTTCACTTGGCTGGACCTTAGTGGTAGAGACAGTGGCACTGGGTTCTGCATCAATGATCTTCTTCCCTTTGTATGGATCTTACTTAGAGTTGAAACCTGCCTTTGACTCTGAGGCTTTCCTCTCAACCACCAATGACTGCTTCAAGCGACATTCATTGGCATTATTCCAGGGGATTTTATGGAATTCACACCACTTCTCAATGTATTTCTTTGTATGGTCATTACCCTTATTTGTTTTCATCTTGGACTGGTTGTCCTGAGGGGGTCCATCCTTCCTCTATCATTTGTTCTATGGGTTGGGGTCGCCTTTGCCCTGCTTTTGGTGTGAGGAATTTCCAGATCCAAGCTCCCTCTTTTACCATTTAAATTTCTGCTCGATTTTGTCAACATATCGATATGCTATTCCCAATGATGAGATGTCCATAAAATCCATTTTTGTTTGGATGTATCTATGCATACATATGCAGTACTTGAGCATGAGGTGTCCTTCAAAGTCCTTGATACCCAACTTGGTGTGCAAAGTATGGAAGATATTTGGGAAATCTGGTACTGTCGGGTCCCTTTCCTATCGCAATGTAGTCCATCTTGTATACTAGGCATCGTAGCTTCCAACATGGTAGTATTTTTCCTTAAACATATCCTTGAAAGAATCCCAAGTGGGGGAGACCAAAAATATTGCATATTCCTCAGTGGCCCTTTGCTCATAGTAAGTTTCCCACTAATCCTTGACATGGGGGAAAACCATAAGGAGCACAAAGGTAATCTTTTCTCTATCAGAAAAATTATGGACCGAAAAATACCCTTCTAGCAGATTCAACCATTTATATACAACATCCACATTTATCTGGCCTTCAAATAAGGGGATATAAAAATTGACTTGTACTTTGAAGGGGGCAGCCTGTCCACTTGATGAAGATGTGTCTCTTGTTGGAAATCATTGAAGGATATGTGAAAAGTTATCCATCATCTTGTTCCTTTGTCATGCGAGGGATTCCTCAAGAAATAATTTAAAAGGATATCCTGCTCTATCATCTCTCTTTTCATCTGCAATGGGAGGGCATCGTGATCAGCGGGGATGGTCTTGCAAGGGCTCAACCACTTCGAGTCCCAACTCCTTGTACCCCGACCTCGTTGGGGACATGCACATAGAAATAAATAAAGAGTAGACCTCTCTGATACCAATGATACAGATTTATAAATGAACAAAATGGAATATAGATGTATAGCAAATAAATACAAAGAGATATAGTAAAACTTGAATTCTATTAATAAAGAGAATATGTTAAAATTGTAAGAAATGCAGGTTGAAACAAACTTGCTTGAATGGTCGCAACGTTTCTCTGAGCAGAGATGTGACGACTATGCTCATTCGGAAGAAGATGGTTACAATGAGGCTCCAAAGGCCTTTTTAGCATAAAGCATAAATGAGAAAACCCTAACATCCAAAAACCTAACCCTAGGAGATGAAGTGACAAAATTCATGTGGGCCCCGATGGGGTAAGTTGGTACATCAACTTCCCGAGGTCATAACTTTTGCATATGATCTCCATTTTAGGTGCACGATAGCTCATTGGGAAGAAATATCCGAGGACTACACATGTTTTCATCACACTTTTCCTAAAGCCTATAGTGTAACTTTTCCATGCCCAAAAAATGTTGTTTAGGGCCTGAAAATGGCCCCAAAAGTTTAGGACCCAAAAAACTAGGAAAAGACTGCCAAAATGAAAAATTTTCTTTGAGCCAGTGGAATAGGTGGGTGACCACCAATATCCACCTAGATTGGCATACCAAGTGGTCACTTATGATCCCATGTCAACACTATGGAAGGGAATCCACTTATGCTACCATGCCAACTCTTTGGAAGTGAATAAATGTGCTAAGATTTGTAGAGCATAGAGAAGAAAGATGTTATATTACGAGTCATGAGAAATTCTAGAAATTCCTAGAGACAAAAGCTTGTGTAGGAATTTATTTAATTTCTCAT
>SNQJ01S0005226.1:14559-36471 GCA_010110895.2 Picea sitchensis
TGTAAATGTATATGTGTGTGTGTGTGTGTTAGTAATTAAATAATTCTATATAAATAAATTATACCAAAAATAAATCCATTAATAAAAAACATTGTGTGAGCAATATGTTGGGGTAATCCAACCTATTTACACATCTACATCTAGACATCTACATGCATTGTCTATTAAATAAAATAATTTAGAATCTTATATACACGTGTGGGGGGTCAGATCTCCATTTTTTGAAATTTCAAGTGCATTCCATGATCTGTATTAGAATCTCTAGTTGATCATATTCAACATTAATCTCGTTCCCATATTGTTACAACATTCCACACAAATACACTAGTTGGCCAACAAGTTCATGGAATCACTCACATGCATAATATGCTCTTGTTGGTTTTACCTCATCTAAAAGAAGTCCATGTTCCCCTAGAAAAGACCATTATGAAACCAAATAATATTCCATCAACTGCAACAACAAACTCATCATTACGATTTCTAACATTAAATAATGAAAACAATGCCCCTTTCTTCAATAATTTCCATACCTTCTCCAACCTCAACTTCAATGTCACCAACAAAATCAATAGTATTCCAACTACACCAAACACCCTAGAAAATGAAAAGTGTCACAAAAAATATTCACATCACAAAGATTAACTAAATAAGCATCGATAGGCTCAAATATCCAAGGAAAAATACCTTTCCATGGAATCCCTAGTTGAACCTACTCAACACCAATCCATTTCCCATATTTATAAAACATTAGTACTCCTATCGATACCTTGTCCAAAATGTGTACCTATAATACTTGCATGGAGTCTTACTTTGGGATTTGTATAACCATATCATTCGATGGTTTTATTGTTTCTCGTTGTCATATGAAAAATAATGGCCACCTCATCTCTAATGGAATAACATGAATCTTGGAGACCAACTCCTTGTCCTGTCAATTCTTACTCAAGTAGAATAAATTCTCATCGCTCGAGTGAGACCACTATTGCAATTTATCCACGATCTAGGTGGCCAATACAAATATAGTGGTCATACTATTAGTTTCCCACAAAACATTAACATGATTTCTAATTAAATCCCATGCCACCTTGAATATTTGGACATTTTGGTTGTGTCAATTCTTACTTAAGTAGAGGAAATGTTCATTGATCGAGTGAGACCATTATTTCAATTTAGCCACTATCGATGGGTCCAATAGAAATATAGTGGTCACACTATTAGTTTCCCATAAAAAAATAACAAAGTGGTTAATTACCTCCCATGCCACCTTGAATATTTGCACATTTTGGTTGTTATAAGGCATGGAATAGAGGGAAAATCAAATGACTATTATGTGACCAAATCTCATGTCATGAATGCACTTCTCTAAGATATTACAAATATGTATAAATTGACCACACCTCAATTGTTTCACTTCCTATTGTACCTACATACATCTATGCTCGACTATGCAACATTACTTATAATATTTCAGATACATGGCAAGACGACCAAAACTTTACTAAAATCCAAAATTATTTTTCTTCTCGTCTACCTAATATGCATCAAGAAATGATATAAATCAACAAATTTGTGCAAAACAAATATGTGCCTCCATTAAATATGGTTGAATGGCCATAAATAGAATCATCACTAGTAAATAAACAATAGAGGGTTTATTTGATATGGAATTTCCATCACTTTTCCCAAATAGCCATGCAGTAAATAGCTTACCACAAAAAAGAACCATTCGCATTGATCAATATGCACTCCAATCAATGCGATATCATTAAAAAAAATCCAGTATCCATCCAAGGTTCTACTACTTCCTATACAACCTCATCATGTTCCATGGAATCAGACAAGTGTTGTAGTTTTTGTAAACAAGAACCAAGTGAACAAAATGCCAACCACTATTGAATCCTTCTAAATTCACCTTCAAACTTTTTCCAATGATAATATACCAAATCATATTTTGCAATTTGGGGCACATCCATGAGGGAATCGAGCACACTAGAATTCTCATAAAAGAGAACAATTGACATAAATGATCACACAACTAGGGTGCCCCACATTGTTCTTCACACTCAGTGCAATAAACACAAAATGGTCGGACTTTCATGTTGTAATGGGAACCTCAACACCTTCCAAGCCATTGTTATGACAACAATGGAAGACCCATAATATCATTCAACAACCCCACATTGTTTCTCTATACATGCATAAAATATTTCAAATCTTCCATGAAGAGATGCTGCAAAAACACTTTCACACAAAGGAATTTTGGAATAGGTATATCACAATACTCTTTTATCCCCACACATTCTGTGAAAACCATACAATTTAGACACCTCTTTGACATTATTTTAATGGATTTCATTTAGGTATAAATGGAAATGCAAATACTCAACATATATTCATGGTTTCTTATGGTTACAAGGTGCTTCAGACATGGAAGATTTGGATTGGGAATACCCCATGACAACAATTTATGCTAAGTATTTCTTTGAAAAATATGTAACAACTTGGAATCCCTCAAAGGGACATGATACAAATGTACACATTAAGTAATACATTGGATTAAGAAATGTTTAATTATTTTAAGAGTCCAAAGAGAAAACCATAATTAGTAAAGGTGTATTGTTGGATTTGAACATTGATTAATATCAAGGAAGACATAGGAACTTGAATAACTAGGATACAGGGGATGAATAACATATATTTTCCACATTACAACTACTCCAACCAACATCACCACAATAACTACACCACCATTGCTTGATCCCAACTTTAAGGGTAGATGAGGGAGGTTTTTTCCTACAACAAATAACAATCCTTAGCACTGAATTGAATTACGATATGCTTTTTGAGATTTTCACAAAAATCTAAATGTATGACAGTATCACCTTTATCTATTTCCCTTGATGGAACCATTGGTAGCAGTATATAAGTACCACTTCCACTTCCACTTGAGGGTGAGAGAAAAAGGGAACCATCACTGTAAAACTTTGTACCTTAATACTTTCATGTATTTAGATTCTACTTAATAGTACAAGGATTAAAAATAGATTTAAGTTGGTTCAGATTTTCCCAATAAAATTGATATCTGACAATACATTTTGTTACGATTGGTGGTATAGATGGACCACTTGATGGAAATATTGGAAAACCACTTCCATTTGAAGATGACAACAAAGTGGCACAATCACCATAAAACTTGTCTTTCGCTTAATGTATCATGTTGTACTAGTCTTCATAAATGATGCCTGCATCGCTAGATCCTAGTAGACATATGCTCAAATACTTGCACACAAAGGAATTTTGGAATAGGTATATCAAAATATGCTTTTATCCCCATGCATTCTATAAAAAGCATACAATTTAGACACCTCTTTGACATTCTATTAATGGATTTCATGAAGGTATGAATGGGAACACAAAGGCTCAACTCATGTTCATGCTTTCTTATGGTTACAAGGTGCTCCAGGCATGGAATATTTGTTTCAAGAAGACTTGATGAAAATAAGTTACGCTAAGGATTTCTTTGACAAATATTTAATGGCTTGGAATCCCTTAAATACCATGATACAAATGTACATATGAAGTACATAGTGGACATGTTAAACATTCCTTAGAATATCAATAACTCAGACAATACAATTCACATGTAAATAACATATCTCATGTTTCTCTGAATGATGAAGTAGTTCCTCTCTTCTATGGCAGGATCATTGGTGAACCATATATTTATGATGTTGTCTCAATATATTTCTCTTCTAATTCCTCCTCCATCATTTTATTCCCCACTGTTTGAGGAATATGAGTCATTATTAATAATAAAATCCTTGATGAACAACCATAAGTTGCTAAAACCACCTCAATATCCCCTATTGAGATTGATCATATTCACCATGTTTTCATCTACAACACGAATCCTCCTGCACATTCTCTTCATTGTCGGAAAGCATATCGACACTATGATCAATAAAATACAAAACAATACAACAAAAATATCATCTTCATCTAAATAAATATTGTCGAGTAGTCCAATTCGCAAACTCAGATACCACCTATATGCTTACTCACATCCTCAATGATCTAAGAAAAATGATGACATGGGATTCCAAATATATTTGTGTGTGATAGATGGACAATTCAACACAGTCACTTGTTGAAGGCCATAAGGCGGGAACAAAAGTGGCATATATATAATGTCCATTTCCAAATGACTTAGTAGCCTATACAACTCATGTAGGCTATAGTCAGAGGAAAAAAGGGAGTCAAGGGGACTTATTTAGTGTCACGGGGTTAAAAGATGACAAAATATTAAAGTGACATTAAATAAAAATAATTAATTAATTACTTAAACATTAAAAATGGATTTTTAATGTTTAAAATGAATATTGGAGGGAAAATAAGATAAGGGTTTGATTTGGTAAAAAAGATCTAGAAGGAGCATAGGAAGTATAAAAGGAGGGGTAGCCCTCACTTTATCATTATGATTTGATCTCTCATTTTGGAGTGCTCTTGGAGACAATGTTTCATTGGGGTTTAGAAAAAACCTTCCACTAGTTTATTTTAGTGTCGGTGGTTCAATACCCACCCTAGCTAGACAAGAGGGAAGTCCATATAGGATTTCCATTGGAGCCTCAGTTGGAGTTTGTATTCAAGTGTACCAAGTGTGCAGGAAGTTTCCGAGGCCTTTTTGGAAGAGAGTGAGCCCATATTTTTTCAAGTATCAAGAGTGTTTCAAAGAAACCGTGTATAAAGGGATCTCCATGGGTTGAGTACAAGGTGTCCCGCGAGGCCCCCCTAGGCGACCAATTTTGTCTCGCAAGGACCTCTATGATCAGGCGTTTCAACATGTTGTTTAGATCAGATATGTGAGGGTTATAATATGGATCAGAGGGCCATTTGTAGAGTGGATAGGTTGGAGCAGATCGTTGTCGGGCTAGGAGATCCTTGAAGTAGTTGACATCATTTATTGGATTCATTCCATGTTTTTCTGTTTGAATTATTTTATGTTAATGGACATTACAACTTCCTTGTGGCCATTAGACCTTTGTGTTTAGGACTATTTTGTAGTTGTTATTACAACCATTAGAGATCTTTCTATTATTGTTATTTGGGGTTTTCAAACCATAATAAGATTCCATGGTTATATATATATTGTGTAATGGATGCATGCAATATGTTTGAAAATATTCCTATCCTTGAAACATATGGAAATTGTTTGTAAGAAGTTAGCACCAGCATTAATACAAAGTCTTGACAAATTTACACAAAGATAAACTGTAATTTTTGGAAAATAAACATAATATTCCACCCTAGCCTAACTGGGGACATTATAGTGGTATCAGAGTTGGTGATTCTGCCATCCTGTGACTGCATTGATGCCTAAGGAGAAAGGGTGTGGAGGAAAACTCTTTCAAAAGTCACCTGAAAGAGAAATATAAACATACCAAACAGAGTCAGATCTATAAGGAAACATAGGGGATCACAATGAGGATAGGACGTTATAGATGTTGGATTCCATAGATGAGGGGCAGTGACAAATGACCATCGAGCAACGATGATTTACACAGTTCATGACACAATTCCTTACCAACACCCAAGAAAATAAAAATCATGGGGGGCTCCAATGGGAACCATTTCGAGGGAATCCATAGAGGTGGTATGACTCATGAAGAGGGTAGAAATGCCCCTACCTAGCTCAAAGAGAGAGTAGGAGGATTCCTAGGCCCCTATTACCGCAGTTCCTTGCAGAGCAAACTACAGGAACACTTGAGAAACCATATTAGGATCTTGATGTTACCTCCATCTACAAGGAGTATCAGGCATTGGAGGAAGACATCCAGGAGGCCTTGTCCTATCGAGACTTATACAACCTCAAGCAGAGGAACAAACCTAGGGAGTGGAACAAAGCAACACATAATCAACATAACTTTGATCTTATGCGTAAAGTGGGTAGGTTGACTATCCCACATTTTGATGGGATTTCTAAAAGAACATCTAGAGCATGAGTGCATAAGTTGGACACTTACTTCCATCTTAACCAGATGATAAAGGCAGAGGCAATACATTTTTCCACCCTACATTTAGAGGGAGAAGCTCATGAATGGTGGTACGATGGGTTAGTAACAATGGGGCATTCCAACATCACATCATATGAGGACTTCACCCAGAGGTTGATGGATAGGTTTGATATGAAGGATCTTGAGATCCACTTTAGGGGGTTAGCGTATTTAAAGCAGATAGGTACACCACATGCATATATCACAGAGTTATAAAGGATGGCAGTCATGGTGACTGATATTTTGGAGAAAAGGTTGGTGATGTTGTTCACATAGGGTCTAGTTGAACCCTTGAGAGGTTGGGTTAAGGATTTTAGACCACCCACACTACAAGATTCCATCATGAATACTTAGGATATGGAAAAAAAAACCCCAATAAGGTACCAATGAAACCCTTATTCCAAAAAAGGGTCACGCGATGAAGCCTCTCGAGAAGACATAGACAGGGAAGGACAAGATGGATGAGGAGACTCAGAGAGAGCTAAGGAGGAATAATCTTTTCTATAGTTGAAAATATTTATGGAAACAATGTCATTGTTGTATGGGAAAGGGTAATGATCGATGTGGATATCAGTGGCCACCCATCTCTTTCAGCTGGCTCACATACACTTTTTATCTTTGCATTTTTTTATAGATTTTCGAGTCTTAAACTTCTGGGGCCGTTTTGAGGCCCTAAGCAAAGTTTTTTGGGCTTGCCATAGTCATACTATAGAAAAATTCAAAGTGTGATGGAATAATGTGTATTCCTTGGATATAAATTTCCAATGGGATATCATGCACCTAAAACATAGATTGTCTGCAAAACTAACGACCATGGGAAGTTGATGTACTAAGTTACCCCATCGGGGCCCACATTAATTTTGGTGCTTCATCTCCTAGGGTTATGTTTTTGGATGTCTAGGGATTTTTTATTACTTCTTGATGCTAAAAAGGCCTAGAGGCCTCATTGTGATGTCCTCGGAATGAATGCATGTAGCTGCCACATCTCTTCTCAGAGATTACTTATGACCATTCGAGCAACATTGTTTCATTCTGCATTTTACAATTTCAGTAGATTTCTTTATTGAACAGAAGTTAAGTTTCACTGTATATCTGTTATTGTTCTCTGTATATATCTGTTGATTTTATAGATTTGTATTTCATTACGTTCTTCTCATAAATCCATATTAGTGGTATCAGAGCGATCTACTCTTCATTTGTTTCTCTGTGCATGTCCCCAACAAGGTCATTGTATAAGAAGTTGGGACTCAAACTGGTTGAGCCTTTGTAAGATCATCCTTGAAGAACACAATGGATTCCCATGGGGGAATTTTGGAGAAATATATTTTGGAAGAAAAGTCTGAGGAAAAGAGCACAACAAACAAGGTAAATATCTAAGGAATTGACCAAGGAAGCAACGTGCACCAAGAAATGAGGAGAAAGTAGCATGGAAGAAGGCAAAGGAAGCAACACACCGAGAATTAAGGAAGATCAATGCAGAGTCAAAGAAAGGAATGGTTGGATGGAATACCAACAAGGCACAAGGAGTTAATATGTGGAAAAGTTGATTCCACTTAGAATTAGGGTTTTGGATTATAATGTAAGGGTTTTTACCCACTTTTTGTAATATAAATAGAGGATTTATGAGGAAACTAAGGGATATCTTTATCTTGAGTTTGTCTAGTTTTTGCGAGGTTGAGTTCAGTCTTGAATAAGTTTGGAGTCCCAGTAAAGGTTTTTGGTTGGAACTGTAGAGCTCGGATGATGTCATTTTCAGAGACTTATGGCATGTAATTGAGGGTTAGGTCACAAGCTGTGGAGCTTGGTGCGATGTTGGTCAACCTCACTAGTACTAAAACCCATGATGTAATGCGCACAATGCTATATTTTGATGAAGAATGATAAGAAGAAAACGATCTTTGTGGATGTATCCCAGGGGGGGTGAACCATGGTAAAACCTATGTCAATGTGTGGAATGTCGTCTTTTATGATTTGATCTTATTTTATGTTGAATGAATACATGAATATGTTAAGGTTAATTTAAAATGCACATGCTATTTTTTGAAGAATGAATGTTAAAGAACTAGTAAATTTGGGTCATTTTGCGATGGCCATTTTGACGCTCGTGTGACATTTTGTTGTGGAGATGGAGAAAAATCTTGGAACCCCTAAATTTCGTATCACGTGTTGTGGAAATTGCGACAACCTAAGGATATTGTCTCTTGTGCGACGACCTAAGGATGTCGTAACATTGTCTTCACGAGGGAGATGAACTTTGTAGTTCATAGCACACGAGACGACCTAAAGAGGTCGTCGCACATGAGACGAACTAAAGAGGTCATTGCACAAGAGACAAACTAAAGCGGTCGTTACATGAGAGATAATCTAAAGTGGTCATTGCATGAGAGACAACCTAGAGAGGCCATCTCGCGTGAGATGACATCTTTAGGTTGTCGCATGTGGGACGACCTAAAGTGGTTGTTGCACATGAGATGACCTAAAGAGGTTGTCGCATGAGTGACGACCTTAAGTTGTCACCTAATAGACGAACTATCCAGTGAATCCTTGCGACGAAGTATCAATACCATTGAAAAACTATAAATACCATCGACGATAATAGTTGTCGCCAGAGTGACGAGATCTGAGTATTTAAAAAAAATGAGAACAAATTATCACTTTTCATTTGGGGAGAGAAGGAATATATTTTAACCCCAAACAAAATCATGCTCTCAATAGTTGACAACCCTTCCCTTATGACTAGATAAATTCCATCAATATGTTTTCTATGCTAAATGATTTAGTCCCCAATTCCATGAATTAGGGGTACCACAAATGGTTCTTATGGCGTAAACAATGGTTTAGGGACCTAAACTATGGATTTTTCTCCTAATTAGTGTTGTTTTGGTTCACAAGAATATACAAGGCTTCAAACTATGAATTTTAACTTTAATGAGTGTTTCTAAGGCTCATAAGAAAAATCTACAGGATCCTAAAATATGTTATAGGCCCCATTAGGAAACTAATTCCATTAATAAGTGTAATGAAAATATCTCTTTTTAAATAAACCATTGTAACTTTTGAGCTTTTAACTCTTGGATTCTACCTTTATGAACATTTTCTAGGCTCATAAGCCATATATGTGATCTTAAATAATAATATAGGTCCTAGATATGAAATATTTCCTAATAAAAGTATTAGGAGTCCAATGTCATGGATTCAAGGAAATACAAATTGTTTTTTTCTAGTAAATTATGACTTGGGGTTGTAAACCATGAATTTTTCTCATAATGAGTGATTTATAGACTCGTATCCCATTTATAAGGATGCAAACCATGGTATGAGTTTTGGATAGAGAATATTTTCCNCCCAAACAAAATCATGCTCTCAATAGTTGACAACCCTTCCCTTATGACTAGATAAATTCCATCAATATGTTTTCTATGCTAAATGATTTAGTCCCCAATTCCATGAATTAGGGGTACCACAAATGGTTCTTATGGCGTAAACAATGGTTTAGGGACCTAAACTATGGATTTTTCTCCTAATTAGTGTTGTTTTGGTTCACAAGAATATACAAGGCTTCAAACTATGAATTTTAACTTTAATGAGTGTTTCTAAGGCTCATAAGAAAAATCTACAGGATCCTAAAATATGTTATAGGCCCCATTAGGAAACTAATTCCATTAATAAGTGTAATGAAAATATCTCTTTTTAAATAAACCATTGTAACTTTTGAGCTTTTAACTCTTGGATTCTACCTTTATGAACATTTTCTAGGCTCATAAGCCATATATGTGATCTTAAATAATAATATAGGTCCTAGATATGAAATATTTCCTAATAAAAGTATTAGGAGTCCAATGTCATGGATTCAAGGAAATACAAATTGTTTTTTTCTAGTAAATTATGACTTGGGGTTGTAAACCATGAATTTTTCTCATAATGAGTGATTTATAGACTCGTATCCCATTTATAAGGATGCAAACCATGGTATGAGTTTTGGATAGAGAATATTTTCCGTATAAAATAAATAGAAACCTAATTTCATGGATTAGGGATAGTATTTGTGTTTTTGTGTATTAATTATGGTTCAAGGTATTGAATTATGGATTTTTCTTTTAATGAATTTTTATTTGGATCACAAGTTATATACATGGACTTAAACTATAATATAGTATTTAATCAGATCACAATTTATATACATGGTTTTTAACTATAGTATATGTCCAAATGATGTAATATTTTTCATATGGAAATATTAAAGAATATTAAAGACTCGATTTCATTGGTTAGGGGAAATATATATATTTATTGTGTCTTAAACCATAATTTGTAGCAAAAGAGTGTATTTTTCCCTTGATGAATTTTTTTTCACATATTCCATCTATAGAGGCCTAAACCACAGTATAAAACCTAGACCAAAGTTTTTCTTATAAAAGGAAAAGTTTAGAGGAGAGAATAATGTTTTTTTTTTACCTAAGTTGAATATCATGCAATCAATTTTGTTTTTGGTTATTTACTTTATTTGAGTAACTTAATTTATAAACCAAATTAACTCAAAGGTATTCCTTGAAAATTGTTCTTTTATTTTGTTTTTGGCTTAGTTCACCAATGGGTTTTCCTTTGAGTTTAAGAAACACATTTGTTATTTGCCTTTACTTAGAAGTTAAAGTATCATATGCATAGCCAGAGATAGAATATGATCTATAACAATATATCCAATGTATTATGGGTGAAATTTATAATTCGTATGGACTAAACCATGGATTTTTCTCCTAATCCATGTTTTGTTTTATTTATGGTATGGGCTTAGTGTTTGTGGGGAAAGTTCCCTATGGTTGTGGGAAAACCAAAATAGATCAATGAGCATATAAAGATAAGAAAATTCCTATGAAATCGAACATCGGAGAATCTGATGAAAGTAACTAACTTTTGAGAAAGAAAACATCATGAACTTACTTGAGGTCCTATGTTCGAAGAAGATTCATGACTTGAAGTGCTTTCACTTAATCTTGATTGCTTCTTCTGAAACCTACAAAAACTTGTGCATGCAAGACTACAAGAAAAATTAGTTATACTTATAACTAACTAATCAACTTGATCAAATGTAGAAAAATTCATTGTAATTAGTATTTTAAACATGTAAGAATTCAACATTGATGAATCACATATCACAAACACTATATATCGAAGGAATGTGCATCTCAGATGTGATGACCTGAATAAGCTCCTATTGGTTTCAAGAATAATTTAATGGAGTCGTCTGATCTTGGAGCAAACCTCCCTCGATCTAAAGGAGAAACAACGAAGTCAACATTGACTATCTTGCTGCTCCGTTGGATCGAGAGAGGTTTTCTCCAAGAATAAACAACTCCAATAAATTATTCTCTACTGAACAAAGCCAACCACATGAAGGTGGAAGATTCTATGCCCCCCCCCCACATCACTCTCAATTCCCCAACACCCAATCTATATTCTAATAAAAAATACGCATTAAAAATATTTAAAATTGATAAAAAAAAGTGATTGTAAAACTATAAATGAGGTTTGTCATTCAAAGGCATATGTCATAAAAAAGAGTTTTTATAAATGAGATTTATCATCCAAAATATTTTCCAAATATACTAGCTATATAATGTACACTGATCTGTCTTATAAAATTAGTATACATCATAAATTTATTTTAGTCTTCTTTAGTTTTCTAGTCCAATTATTAAGTAATTCATCAACCTCCATGTATTCGTTTTCTAGGGGATCTTCAACAGTTGATGTTGCTTCAATCCTCTCACGCCGAGCATGTCTAGTCTTCTACCCACGACATGGAGGTTTCTTTGAGGGGTCATCGTCTACAAAAACAAAAAATATTAAATTATATGACCAATTTTTAAATATCTTTGAAGTAGTTCATTAATATTAAAAAAAAACCTTTGCAATGTAATTATGTACCTGGTCCACTAGTGGGCACCGTTGGAATGGATTCCATGTACTCCTGATCTTCATGTCAGGGAGGCTCAAATATGACATTCTCTGCCATTTAAACGAAAAAATTTATAAGGACAAAACCATAAATGTATAAGTAATAAAAATTAGAAGTATAAATTTATAAGTACAACATTATTAAGTATATGATATTTAATATAAATCTATTTTACCATTGTGTGCCTCAGTCACAGGAACATTGTCGAGATGCACCCCACTCGGATGGAGATTCTTGGGAGCACCATGATCTTCTGGTCATGTTGCACTATCAATTCACTGTTGTCTAGTACTAATGTTTTCATTGATAGTGTTGCTCCCCTGATTAAAACAAAGAAAAACATTAAAGTTATGGACGGTATCAAATATTTATGTATTTTATAAGTAATGAAAGGTTAATGTGGACTAATTTTTATTTACCTTATCCCACAAACTAGATCTTGGGGTCTTCCGCATGCTTTTCCTACGATCAACGACAACTTTATATCCATACTTGTAACCAAGTCGGAGGTCTTCCTCGATGGTTTTAGTTCCAAAGTCATCGCCCTGCATTGCATAAGAGTTTGTGTTTTTAATGTTATTAGATGCAATTCCCTGAAATTTGTAAGGTGATACAAATAATATTGTTAAGATGTTTGGCTACTTACTATTCGTGACTATAACCTTGAGTAGTATCCTTGGCCTAGCTTGTGTTGGCCATGTTTGGAAATCCTTGCTCTGTTTTCCTTTGAAGTGTCTGGAAACCTATCATCAAAATTTTCAAGTATGTTATATACCACATTTTTATTCAGATCTAAAGAAAATTAAAGGTATCGAATTGAAAATATTGTAATTTACCTTGGGGTACCAGTTATTTATTCTCCTGATTTTTTCAATTTATTTTCTTTTGCATCATCAATGAGCACCTTCCACTCCCTCTGTAGAATCTATGGAGGGTGCTCATACCTAGGGTTGACTAACAATTTTCGTCTATACACATCCCTCGTATATTTTAAATATTCTCCCGCAGCAAAGGCGACCATTTTTTTATTGAACGTCTATACTCCAAAGAGGCCTTCAAGATAATCCAAAAGTTTTGTTTTGAGGTTGGAATTTTGGAAATTCCACCTCGTGCAAAAGGTTTCCTAAAAATTCAACAAGGCCTTTCTCTCCAGGCGCCTATAAAAATGGTCGTTTCCTACACACAAAAATATATGATCGTTAATTTAAAAATAATAATATCGATGATTTATGTTTGAGATGGATAACATGAAACAGTTAAAATATGAAAAAATATCTGAGAGTCTTATTTGTATTAATGGAAGTCTATTATCATCAACCTAAAATGTGCATGGAAGGGTCGCCATGCTGGTCATAATTCTAGTTCCAGGAAATGCACCCATATCAACCATATCATTAGCCTTATATCTATCACCACCTTTACTAGAGCCTGGTCGTTGTGTGGATGTATGGAGGTGCATGTCATGGATTCCATTTAAAGATGTGAAAGATGGAGAAGCAAATATTCTAGCAGCTATATGTCAGCCCACGTCAGGACTCTATGGCATCTCTGCAGTGCCACTACTACTAACACCGAGTTGAACAGGCTCCAAATATATCTATATAAGAAAGAAAATGTTTTTTCATTAGATAATGTAAAAATTAAAAAACAAACTATCATAATTGAACTTATCAATACATAAAAAAAATCACTTTAAATTATGGTTATTACCTAATATGTCCTAAGTTGTGTCATAACCAGATTGGTCATTTCTATGACGTCGAGACTTTGATCTTCTTGGCCTAACAAGATAGAAAGTTCCTTGTTCACTTTAATGATCTTTTTTTTAATCATTACCATTGGATTAGGGGATGAATACAACTCCTTCTTATCGAGGGAATCATGATCATCATGGCATGTAGACTACATATTTCAATAAAATCAATGTTATTTAAGTGATATAAACAAATGAAATAACTAATCGTCACACAAATAAAATTATTTAAACAAATAATAAAATTCACGTAAAATCAAAGTCGAATTTTTTAATAGTTTACATGTTCTGCGACTGCCCCTTTTCCATGATCATCCTGCCACATTATAATATAATTAGAACCCTAAAACATTTAAAAAATTGTTAATGATAACAAAGACATGATTTCCACACAAATAAAATTATATAAATAAATAATAAAATCCGCATTAAGTGTAAATCAAAATTGTTAATCGTTTATAGGATCTACGGTTGGCACTTTTCCACGATCAACCTCCCACATTATTATAAAATTGTAACCATAAAATATTTCAAACATTGTTAAAGATACAAGAAATATAATGCAATAAGTAGAGGTTGCTTAAAGAGGTGTTGCATAAGTACCCACACACTATTATTCGATGTTTCCATTTGATTCAAATGGCAATCCACTAATAACTCTTCCTTGGGAGCTATCTTTTTTATCACACACATGACTACCCGATTCCCTTCGCATCCCTCATATATGAAATTCGGTTGACTGTTTGTTGTCCCTGGTCGTGTGTTGTTTGTAAACCCATCGATATTTTTGGAAGCTTTAGGCATTCCATCAATATAGATAGTTGCTCCCTTATTTTTGTCGTTGTTTATTAGTTGTATTTAATTTCCGGCGAGTGCATATCTTCGCATACTTTGCATGTACCAAACCACTCACATCCAATCATTATAATTGTAACACGATCCGACATAGTCTATCAATTTAGTTACTATATTGTATTTTACAGTTATTCCATCCATGGAAAATAGACCCAGGCCATGCAGAGAGGATGGTGCAATGCGATACGTCCTATTGTTGACAATGAAGTCAGTGTCTAATGAAGGAAGTACATTAGGTACCCATTGTTTCACCATATTCTTATACCTAAGTGGTACCTCTATGTCTTCTATGCTCTCATCTTCATAAGAGCATGATCCTCCTTCAACAAGAAACAATTCCATGCATCTACGGAATTTTCTTATGACATTTTCACCTTTGGTATTTGTACGTGTATCATATCTACTATATGCAGTTGCATTTCTCTCTATTTGTCCCGAGCTTCCCTCACTCGAGGAAGAAATATATGACATGTATCCGTTTGGTTGTACCTTCATTCAGTCGAATCAGATATTATATTTAGCCAGGATTGTAAGAATATAATGAGATATCTAAAATGATACAATGAAATCATCTAGGGAAGGTTTGTGGGATTCCTTTTTAGTGTAGGGAAGGTTTTTGGGATTCCTTTTTTGGGAACATGGATTTGAGAAAGGATAATTTAATCATGGAAGGTGATTTAAATCTCACCTTGAGCCTAGGTAGATGTGGGGGGGAGATAGAAGGATGGACCCCATGGCCAAATACCTCCTACAAAATATTGATGATGAGGGTCTATGTGACATAGATCCCTTGAATTTTAAACCCACCTTTGAAATATTTCTAGAAAGACAACAACACGTGCTCATATAATTGCCTATTGAATTTATTAAAGGATTTTTTAATTTGTTGGGGAATGATCTATTAATTCTTGTGGAGGAATCTAGACTTTCTAGTAAGGTTATGGGGGCCTTCAACTCTAATTTCTTGGCTATAATTTCCAATAAATATGTCCCTAAATATTTTGAATATTTTAAGCCTATTTCTCTTTGTAGTGGTTTGTAGAATGTTATTTCTAAGATCATTGCTAGAAGACTTAAGCCTATGTTATCCCTTGTTATCTTAGGTAAGCAATTTTGTTTCTTAGATAGTAGACAAATTCGTGAGGCTATTGGCCATATAGCTTAGGAAGGTTTGATGAGATTATGTTGGGACAAAAAAATAAAATTGTTTGGGTGAAGTTATCTTTATTTTTGGTGTGAATTTTGATGGGTTTTGATTACGCTACCAGTGTGGACCTTATTAGTTTCCATAAATGAACAAATGTATAGAGTTAGGATAATCTTTTTGTGTTAAGATTTGAAGTCATTTTATGGTATTTGAAGACCATATGCCAAGTCAAGTTTGGCTTTTTTATGAGTGTATAGGTTACCATTTGGTTACTTACCAAAGTTCAGTCACATGGTTAAATTAGTCATATCTCAAGTTCTTCGGTAATTATGAAGTCTTTGGGTCATTTGAATTTGGAAAATTAAAGGTTATTACATCATGTTTTAGTAATCCTAATGGTCATGTTATGTCATAAAAGAGTAATTAGTCTTGAATAGAGTTTAGTCAAGTCCATTAGTCACATGTCATCATAGAGTCTTTGTCATCATTTGAAACTCCAAATTCATGTTATTATGTCATCAAAGAGTCTTGAGGGAATGCTATGGCATGTACACGTATAACCTAAGTCTTTCAAATCATGATTGTACCTTTATGCAACGTAACCAATCAGTTGGAGGCTCGCTGCAAAAGTTCATTGCGAAAGTGCTGGAATAAGGATTTGCTGCAAAAGTTTGTTGTGAAAGTGTATTTTATTCATAATTGTTAAACTATGTTCCCGTTTGCCATGAAATTTTGACAGGAGATGCATTAGGGTAAGATGAATAAAATCACTTAATTTCATATCAAAGTACTTCACGGTTTTCAAGAAACAAGCCACCTCCACCTAGAAATATTTTTGGATTTTATCGAAATCCATAAACTGGGTTTTGCTCAAATATTTTATGGAGAAACATCATAACCCAGTTTGTCATTTGAGAGAAAAGTAAAAAATATCACTTGTAGAATTTTTAATTTAGTTTTGCAGTGAAATTTCGTTGCGAAAGTGGACAAAGTTCTAGAATTTTTGGAAATTCATGGGGATAGCTGTTCAATCGACCAAGTCAGCTCGAAATCTAAATTGGAGGTTAAACATAAGATATTTTCCCCTCATATCATGCAATCGATTCATATTTTAGCATATTTTTGGTGGGTCAAAAACCAAATCCTAGAAAGTAGGATATAGACATATTTTGTAATTACTCCTTTCCTAAGCTATTGTAACTTCTTCCTATATTTAGATAGGGGGTTATTTCGACCCCTTGAGGCTTATATGCAATGCAATTCTATATTTTGAATGAGGAGGGAGGTCCAAGTGTGGAATTTTTGGCTGAAAGGAACCTCTATTCTGCATGTAACCTTTTGGGTGCCAATAGAAAAACATCAACCAGAAGTACTTGGAACAATTGAAAAGACACCAAGAATCCCATGCCTACTCCATGGAAAGATTAGATAGGTGTAGAGCTTAGTGCATGCATTTAGTAGAGATGGAATTTTTGTTGGATTATTTGAAAGTTAATAAGATTACTCAAACTATGGCACAACTACAACGAGACTTGACAACCAAGGAGAAAATAATGTTGAAACTTCAAGAAGAAGTTTGAGTGACAAAGAAAGTAGATCCTTCCACTTTTACACAAAATGCTTGCATCATGATTGAGATAAACATGGTAAGCACTTCTTCTGAAGCATTTTCTCTTTATGAATCAAGGGATGAACCAATTGGTGATTTCAAATTACATACCATATGCATAGGCTCTAAATTGATGAAGAAGAGGGGATATGATAGCCAAGGGATTGGAAAGAGGGACCAAGGGACTAATGATCCCATTATGGTAGAAGCTATGATGAAGTGTGAAGGATTAGGATTTTATGGTGGAGAATATGACATGGGTGAGTTCTCCAAGGTTGTTCAAGGTAGTGAACATATTGGGGAAAATGAATGATTCCCACATCTTAAACAAAGTTTGTCTCCAAGAGGTCCTAAGACCACCAAGATTTATTATTTGAAGGTAAGGGTGTGTTATCACTCCGTAAATTTCCTGGATGTGAAAGTAAAATCATGGAGGTAACCTCTAACCAACTTTAGGATCATAAGCTATCCCTTCCAATCCAGAGAGAGCTCCCTCACTGAAATTATAGCACAATCCTGAATGACCATATATCTAATTGGTCATAGTGGCTAGATATTCAAATAGGGAAGACTTTAAGAAATAATTGGTGGAAGAGTTAGGAGATGGCTACCATTGGGAATGGAGTCAAGGGATGAATACAAAATAAGATGATCAATAACTCAATAATTGAACTATCAAGTTACAGAGGTAAGGTATCTAATGTCTCTTAGTCACAAATTTTCGTTGTAGCATGGCAGAGGATAAAAAGAAAATAAATCATCACATCAGAGCATCTATCTATGAATGAATTCCAATGTGATTTTAAGAAGAAAGGGTGGAGCACTTAATTGGCATGATTCAAAGTATTTTAAAATGAATTTTGAACCACAACTTTTCAATCAAATACTAGAATACTTAAATATTCAAATTGAAGTTGAGGTAACATAAACATTCACAAGAAGAAACACATACTTTAATCCATTAACACATGGATATTTGAGTCTAAAATTTCTGAGCCTTTGTATTGATCACCTTGAAAAAAGTTCAGACACTTATACCAGCACAATAGAGTCCCCTTCTCACACACGCAAACCCTTTTTACATATTTTCAATTACAATATATAGAGATACATGTCATAAAAAATCATAAGAGTCGAATTAATGGAGGTTCTCTATCTTTAGAACAAGTTACAACTTAACCAAAACAAACTACTACTAAACTCCTAAAAAACTGCTTCAAACTAGGAAATAGTTTTGACTGACCAAATATATACATATTATGACTTAAATACATCAACTAAATGAAAATAAATTAGGTCCTTCAAATCTCCATTTTCATCTAACACTTGTACTCAAGCTGGAGGTTGATTGGATGTTGATATGGAGGTCCTGTGTACTTTCATAGCGTGAGGAGACTGCTTGCTATGAAACTGTAGCTTCAACATTTTCGCAGCAAGAACTCGTTGTGAAAGTTTTGTTCTTATCTGTCTTCAATCATCCTACTTATGTTTGTTGTGTAAGAACCATTTAGTAGTTTGGCCTCATACATATAAGTATGATGAACCATGGAAAACATAATCCTTTGTAACAAATATTGCTTGGATTAACCAAAACCCAAACCCTAAGTGTCCCATAGATGCCAAACTAGGGTTTGACTGGTTGATGTGAGATTAAGGATCAAAACTGAAAAAAAAAACTAGTGAGAAACCTTTGACCATCCACAAATCATTCACATACCACCCGAGCTAGTAAATCTAGATTCCTCTTGGCTTCTTCTTTTCTCTGTTGCAACTCCTTCTTCAATGCTCTATTTTCTGCTTGTAGGACCCTGTTTTGCTGATAAAGGTGCTTAACCTATCTATGTAGAGGAAAATACATATTTACC
Source organism: Picea sitchensis (assembly GCA_010110895.2). NCBI lineage: Eukaryota > Viridiplantae > Streptophyta > Pinopsida > Pinales > Pinaceae > Picea > Picea sitchensis. Next base: position 33,795 of record SNQJ01S0005226.1, read on the forward strand.
ATATTTATTTTGTTTTCTAGGGCCTCTTCATATGTGTCAAGATTTTCAAATATTTTGATGATCATTTCTCTTTTCTCCTCCCTCGACTACATTATGGTGTTTTGTGCCTCTTTAAGCTATTTTCTCAATATCTCTATTGTTATATTAATTTCTGGTGAAGATTATATCTCAAAATTTTCTATAATTTCATTTTGAATAGGAGCTTGAGTTACATGTTCGACTGCTAGGGTGAGTTTCTTGACAACAAACCTAGTTAAAGGATTTCTAGGGTTTATAGTTTCCATTCCTTTTCCCTTCATTTTTCTTCCAAAGGCTTCAGGAACACTCTCATCGTCTCCTTTTCTCTGTTCAACTGATATTTTGCTTCTTTTCCTCTTAGAAATTTCAGGGTTTGGTGAGACTACCTTTTTAGCTAAGGAAGTGTCTTTTCTTTTGAGTTGGGAGTACTAGTTTATGAGGGAAACCCTATTGATGCTGAAAATGATACCCATTATGTATGGGTTTTCATAAGTTCTTCTAGTACTAACAATTTGATAAGGGGAAAATAAAACAAACTAGCTTCAGTCTATTTAGCTTTAGCTTGTACCATATCTGCCATTTTCCCAAGACTCTTATACAGATAGAAAGGTAAGTTAAGGGGTTTCCTTCCTACAAAATGCATTAGCAATCTTATATGATACTTATATACCTTGCTAAAATTCCCTTCACATGTAAAATACCTCTTAATCACCCTCAATAGCTTATCAAATTGTTCAAGCATGTGTTTTCTTGGGACTCCAATTGATAAGTCTTCATTCTGATGCTCAGGATTGAAATAGTCATTTGAAAATGTGAAGTCTAAAGGCATACCTTTAAACCATCTCTCTCCCTATGCAGGCATCTTTTTAGCAACAACAATGGTCTATTATGAAACTATGAACTAAAGTGTCCCAATCCTAGTATTGGCACCATCAAAATTTAGGGCAAAATGCTTTTCCACCTCTATGTTGTAACCTTATAGCTTCTCATAGAAGGTGAGGCATACAACCCTTTGAAAACAGTCTTTGAAAATAGGATCAAAGTTTAGAAAATGCATCCCATGAGGCTCGAATTGAAAAATGTCTCCTCCTTTGTTGTATTTCTTCTTCTTCTCCATGGACTCCATTGCTACCAATGCATGATGGGATGAAATTGTTTCTTGGATAGCATAAGGATGAAAAGCAATAATTCAAAACCTACAACAATTAGGGTTCAGGTAGAACCTAGGGTTTAATGATGAATTCACTGCAAACAATATGTGGATGATAGAGTGTGTTCAATTATGGGCCAAATAGACAGGGTTTCTCAAGGTAACATCCCTTAATTAATTGTGAAAACCCTTAATTAAGACCAAGTCATGACTCTAAAACTCAATAAACATATTTGAAAATACTTTAACCTTATTCACATTAGCGAACACTAACAAGGCATTTGAAGGAATTGCAAGTTTAGAAGAAGAAAACACAACAATAAATGGACTATACAATATTTTACCACTGTAGTAGTCTTATTCAATCTCGAATAAGGGAAAAAAATAGATGACTCCAACAATTAATATTGCACTAGCATTTAGACCAAGTAAGAAATATTGCAAGAACAAGGGAAAACCAAAGAGGTATGTACAAGGAAATTCCCCTCTTATCTATTTCCCTTTTAAGAAAATAGGCCATGAGTTTGATGAGTGTTTTATTATAATCGATGTTTCTTTTGTGTATTGAGAGGCCATCATGTTGCTTCATATTAGAAGAAAAAATCCTTCAACAAAAAGGGTAGTGTTTCATTGAGAATAAGGATCCTAGGATCACTTCCTTAATCCATAAAAAAATTAAGAAGAACTTGAACAAGAAGAAAGTACCAAATAGCCTAGATAGTGGCAAGAGATACTATAGCTATTACAAATTAATTGGACATAATTAAGGATGCCAAATGTTGGAGGCTATGCCTCAAACGTCACCCAAAGAACTAGACAACTAAACTAAAGAGAAGGAGAGTACCTAAGAACAATGGGTATTGAGTTTTCTTAAAGAAGCTCACGAGCTCCATAGTGAAATTGGGCGTTGGTCAATTCCTAAAATGCCATGGGATGAAAGAGTGTGTCACCTTTGTGACACTAAGAAGGTTGAATATGAAAAACACTTACTCTTAGATTGTCCAACCTATACCCATAATAGATCTCATTTTCAAAATATTTTTCACACTACCAACCTTCCTAACCTCTTAACTCAACAAAAGTATGGTGATCTTGGAAAGTTTCTCTTAATTCTTTTCGAGCACAGAAAAAAAATTCTAAAGAATCACAAGTAATCACTTACCCTCTTAAGGTCCGATAGACAAATTCGGTCTTAGTGGACGTTAATCATCATCATCATCATCATATATATAATTTCATATAAAAAATTGAAAATTTATATAAAAAAAACTTGAAAAAAACGTTAAATATAAAATTTCAAATAATTAAAAAAAGATGAAAACACACACACACACACACACACACACACACATAATTTTTTTATTTTTTTGTGTTTGTATTTTTAAGTATTTTTTCTAATTTTTAAAAAAAATTGTATTAAATTTTTTGGTTTTGTTTATATATATATATATATATATATTTAATTTTTTTGTTTTTAACTTTTTTAAATTTTTTGGTCATACATTTGTT
>SNQJ01S0005226.1:64067-87137 GCA_010110895.2 Picea sitchensis
GCGTGGAAGAGTGTACATACTTCTGGGGTGTAAATACTTCATGGGGTATAAACACGGCTGAAAGTAAAAGACCTATGAATCAGGAAGATAATCAGGCTCCACAACCAACAATTATAACAACACTTGCAGGAGTTTGAGGTACAAGTTGATTCTTTTGTTGTACATTTGGATTTTTTGGTGCCTTTGGAATTTCTTTTTCAGTGATCTCATCAAGCACTGTGTATTCTAGTTTTTCCTTTTCCTATTTCTTTCCTTGTAACTAATCTTTGTACATGACCTTCTCATTGAATATGACATCTCTACTCCTAATGCTTTTGTTATTTTCATAATCCCATAAGTGATAACCAAAATCATTAACACAATATCCAATAAAGGTACACTTCTTGGATTTTGCCTCAAGCTTTGTTCTATTTTCTTTATCAACATGGACAAATGATTCACAACCGAAAGTCTTCAAAAAAGAATAGTTTACCTTTTTACCCGTCCATGCCTCCTCTAAAATTATACCATCCAAAGAGCTTGAAGGTCCTCTGTTTATTTAGTAAACAACAATATCTACAACATATGCCTAGAACTGTAATGACAAACCAACATGAAATCTCATACTCCTTGCACGCTCCATGATTGTCATATTCATCCTTTCTAACACACCATTTTCTTGTGGTGCTCCTGGAACTTTCTTCTCTCTACGAATCCCATGGTATGAACAGTAAACATCAAACTCCTTGTTGCAATATTCACCTCCATTGTCTAATCTGAGACACTTCAACCTTTTTCCTATCTCATTCTCAACCAAAGATTTCCATTTCTTAAAAGTATCAAAAACATCATATTTTTGTCGAATGCAATAAACCCATGTTTTTCTAGTTGCATCATCAATAAAAGTAACATAATAATGAGAGCCACCAATAGATGATACTTGAGATGGTCCCCATACATATGTATGCACAAGATCTAACCTTTCACTCTCATTTTCTTTTCCAACTCTGAGAAATTTGACTCTCTTCTCTTTTCCATAAACACAATGCTCACAGAAATACAAATCAATTTCTTTAAGATTTGGAAACAAATTTCTTTTGTGAAGTATATGCATCCCCTTCTCATTCATGTGTCTAATCCTATGATGCCATAGTGTTGTATCCACTCCTGTAGAATATAAAGAGATAGAAGAGTCAGTATTACCAGTACATAAATACAATGTATCTACCTTCTCTCCTTTTGCTATCACCAATGATCCTTTGGTGACCTTCCACACCTTATTTGTAAATATGGATATACAACCTTCACTTGCCAACTCCATATTTTTCCTTAGATATGGAACATGTCTTACCTCTTTCAACAACCATTGGTTTTCATTTCTTTGCTTTATTTTTACCTTTCCCGTTCCAATAATTTTGCATGGTGCATCATCACCAAAATGAACCTGTCCAAAATCACCGTGAACATAATATAGAAAATGTTTCTTATGGGGTGTGGAATGAAATGAAGCCCCTGAATATACTACCCAAGACTCATAAATATTATTTATAGAAAGAATCAAAGCATCTTGTAACACATCACATGTTACATTTGCTTCTTGATTTTTCTCCTATTGTCCATCTCTTTGTTTCTTTGGAGCTCTGCATTCTTTTTTCAAATGTCCTTTCTTCCCACAATTCCAACACTCTATCTTTCTAAATCTATATTTGGATCTTCCCTTCCTATAATTCACGTGGTTCCCTGCGCCCTTTCCTCTATCCTTTTTCCTTCCCCCGTTCTCCATGTTTAACGCATTACCTGATGTCTCACCTGTGCTTTTCCATCGCATTTCCTCACTAAGAATAACACCAACAACATCATTAAATTTTAAAGTGTTTGAACTAGAGATAGAGTTACTTACATCCATGACCAAGTCGTTCTAGTTTTCTGGCAATGAGCACAATATTAGAAGATCCTTGACCTCATCATCAATGTCCACTTTTACAGAACTTAGTTGATTAGTAACCATATAAAATTCATTTAAACGATCTGCAACAAACCCACCTTCTGTCATATTCATATTAAATAATCTCTTCATTATAAATACCTTATTGGATGCTGAGGGTTTTTCATATAGTTTATCCAATGCGTCCATCAACTCCTTTGTTTTCTATTCTTTCGAAATATTGAAATCCACTGACGCTATCAGGCTCAACCGTATCGTTCCTAGTGCCTTTCTGTCAATAACCTCCCATTCTTCATCCTTCATGGTCATCAACTTCTTTTCTATTCCACCTAATGGTAGGAATAGATCCTTCTAATATAAATAATCTTCCATCTGCATCTTCCATAACTGATAGTTTTGGCCATTAAATTTCTCGACCCTAAACTTTCCATCTTCCTCCATTACTCCCACTCGAACCAAGAACCTTCTTTTCCTGACTGTTACGTTTGGCTCTGATACCATTTGTTATAAAAACGGGATCATGGAGCAATAAAATAAAACAAATCTGAAAATAAAACACAGAAGATACACAATACAATAGAGACACAAATATACATGGTTCACCAAGTGTGAGATACGTCCACCAGAGAAATTTCCAGTTCCTTCTGTTATTATTATCCAGCAAATGAAGGGATACAGCTTACAACACACTCGTTGTAACTTCCTCTTCTTTCTCTCATAGTCTCCTCACTTATAATACAATATTCGCCATGATACATAGTCGCAATACATTTCCCTCATAAAATAGGGTTTCCTTATAGGGAAAAAAACCCTAACATAACTTCTACCACCAGATCTGTGACCTTATAATGAGCGGTCCAGATTTACAATGAAATTATAATATACATTTACAAGGAAAAATTTTCTTTGGGGGATTCTCCCCCAAACCCCCACCGGGGGCCCGCTTTCCCCCAGATCCCATAGAGGGGGTAACCCCCTCTTCACTCCCCCATGTGGAGGATTGTAAATTCTTTCGGGGTGTAAAGCATTCATGGGGTATAAACATGGCTGATACCACTTGATCCGACAGGATTTTTCGAAATGACTATGGTTGAGTTATTATTTGCATGCATTAAATGGCCATTGGGAAACTTAATGAAAGAGCGAGAAAAGAAAATGAATTATACAGCCATTAACATAATTGCAAATCTGAAATGCAATGAAAACAACAAACCATCATGCACAAATTTGATAACGGAGTTCGGCAACTTTGCCTACGTCTCCGGGCCTTTTCTCTGTGAGGGAGGCTTCTTGATTTCTTTTTGAAAGTTTATTAGTACATCTTTACAATTGTCTATTGGCTCCTAGACTGATCTGGTCTTGTTTGCCATGATCTTTAGAATCTTGCACAACTTACGGCATCTGAAACGGATATACCGAACTCTCAGAAATCGTCCGACAGCATCTCTACCTCAACAGCTCCTCTGCCTCAAACTGGCTTAGACCTGGCTTTGCCTCAGCATCTCTGCTCTCCAAAAACCGTCAAAAAGCTTTCCCAGCATGCCCAAATGGCCTCAACAAGCCTTGGTTAAATAGTTGGGAAAGTTGGTTTCAATCTCCAACTTCCTCCCAAGAATTAGGCTCTTAAAAAGCCCAATAACTCCCAATTACATAACAAATGGAGTTAAATTACATTTAATTAATGAAAAGTGGTTGAAAACCCACTTTTAACTATATATTAGTTATATTTTGGGCTCTATCTCCTCTTGGCTGGGCGCGGCCCCCTTCAATTGGTCACATGGGTTGCATGTGGCCACGCGCTATAGCGCGGGCCACCCCACAGGCGCATTAGCACTTGGTTACATCGTTTCATTGGACTATGGCTATAATAAAACCGTGGGTTTAATATAACTCCCGCACATTTTATAACCGTCCAATGTATATAACCGTGCGTATACCTGCCATAACCGTTGGTTTAAATAAACGAAACCGTAACATTAATGCAACAAAGCCGCGCGTAATTGAAACCTCCGCGCTATAGTTTTGGTAACCGTTACAACCACATTTAAACCACACCCGCGTGCTATCGTGGTCATATGTGTGCCAATAGAACCATGGGCCACATAACCAATAGTACGGTCATATCATATGCAAACGACCACGGGCAGAAAGTTGGTCAGCGGACTTTGTTTAAAACGTTGCCAGTGGGAGAGGTCCGGGGTTCGAATCCCCCGGGCCCATAAAACTTTTAGACATAGCCCTCATTGGCTAAACCCGGGGTGCCACGTGGCAGCCCGTGATTGGGCCATGTGGAACCCTTTCATTCGCCCAGAAAGATGCCACGTGTCAGCACCTGATTCGCCCACATGTCCGCCACGTCAGCTCTGCCGTACAGCCTTGTCACCGTGCCACGTCATCCTCCGTACGCCACGTCATCTGCCAAGTAAGCCTGCCACGTCATCGCCGTACGATGCTGACGTCATCCCATGCCACGTGTCACCCTTCCAGTGGTGACATGTGTCACCTCAGGATTGGTCCAACCGTACGCTGAAAAAGCCAAAACTGCCTGACACGTGTCACTGCCTGAGGCTGCCACGTGTCCTGTACGGACACCGCCACGTGTCCTCTTCTGACGCTGCCACGTGTCACTGTACGGAAATGCCATGTCACTGTACGGACGTCGCCACATCATCTGTACATACTGACACGTGTCTGTACGGACTGTACGGACAGGTACAGTCAGCATCCAAAATTTTCCCTGTTGGGCTCGGCGGACAGAATGCGATATCTTCTCCATACGGACTCCGTTTGCGATAAAAATTATACCACTGGAATCAGGAAGACGAGCCGGACGTCATGGTGTTGGTTTCATCGGATTCCGAGCACTTTCATTTTTGAGCATTTTTCATGCCCTGACAGCCTGCTGAATCCGATTTCGGATCATCCCATAGAGGGGGTAACCCCCTCTTCACTCCCCCATGTGGAGGATTGTAAATTCTTTCGGGGTGTAAAGCATTCATGGGGTATAAACATGGCTGAAAACGAAGACCTCTGAATCAAGAAGATGATCAGGCTCCACAACCAACATATTGCCCCCTTTTAAACTTGACTTGGGGTAATTACCCAGATCCTACCCCCCTCAAATTTTATAACCAGGGTATCCATGAATCTGGCATGTCCCCCTCCTATAACCTAAGTCTACATCTTTACTTTACCAATAATTTATCAATATAACACATGCCTAAACAGGTCTTACAATCATATTCCCATTTACATCTAATTAAAATTTTCAACTGCGTTATAATAATAATAATTCTTTCTTTTATTTAGTGTTTCTATTTCCTCCAGGACTCCATGGGAATGCACTCACCATATCCATTACTTATTTTATTTTTTTGAATGTTTGTAGTGCCTCCTTTCCTTTTCCCATGTTGGGCATGCTCACCATTGTTCTTATGGACACTTTCAAATTTATCCACCATGGATACACTCACACTCTATCTCTCTCCCTCTCTTGACCACATATGATTTTTCCAACTCAGAAGAGGTCTCTTAATATCCATTGTTGCTACTGTTGTCATTGCATATAGTGTCGCTCAAGACATCACCACACTCCAAACCCCTGGTTTCGAAACTAGATCAACGAGGAGTGCTTGTAGTGTTGAAATGAAATCATGAGTGTTTCCTTTGGAAATGTCGTTTTCCAACAATCCTTTTTTCAAATTGGTAAAATTTATCATCATAGAATCATTCTCCTTTTATAGAGAAGCCATTTTGTATTGAATGCCATTGATATGATATTTCTAACCCACACTCTTCATGGTCAACAACAAAACCCCTCCCATTAAAAGCAAGTGAATAAAGTTGTGCTTCCTTTGTATGGCATGACCAAGGAAGCCAATACTTTGCTGATTTTTATTTGCAATGGAAGGATCCATCAGCGTTTCATGATCCTTGTTTCTTTCAGTTTTCCCCAAAGTAGTGATTTGAATATCTGGTATGGAATTTAGTTTTCCCCACCCAATTCCTCTTTCATTCCAATGCATGCATACAACAAATTCAAGTAAACATATATAATAATTGTTGATTTATCACACCACAACATGCCACTATAAGAATAGAATGACACCACAGTGCTATATCCACCATATCTTATGCCCAAACATGCAAATGATCCAGATTTATAAATGGAATGAAATTGATTATAGTAAATAAATACAAAGAGATACAATAAAAATTGACTTCTATTAATACAGAGAATATGTTGAAACTGTAAAAAATGCAGTCTAACACAAACTTGCTTGAATGGTGGCAGCTTATCTCTAAGCAGAGATGTGATGACTATGCTCGTTCATAAGAAGATGGTTACAATGAGGCTCCAAAGGCATTTTTAACATAAATCATAAATGAGAAAACCATAAACATCCAAAAATATAACCCTAGGATATCAAGTGTCAAAAGTCATGTGGGCCCCGATGGGGTAAGTTGGTACATCAACTTCCTGGGGTTGTAACTTTTGCATACGATGTCCATTCTAGACGCACGATAAATCGTTGAAAAGAAATATTTGAGGAATACATGTGTTGTCATCACACTCTGGATAAATCCTATAGTGTGACTATGCCACGTCCAAAAAATGTGTTTTAGGGCCTCAAAATGGCCCCAAAAGTTTAGGACCCAAAAAACTAGGACCCGAAAAACTAGGAAAAAATTGCCAAAATGAATATTGTTCTTTGAGCTAGTGGAATAGGTGGGTGGCCATCGATATCCACCCAGATCATTCCTCCTCCATTACAAATCAATGGTATCCATTGTGTTGAGTGCCCCCATCAGATGGGAAAATGTATGTTGAACTTGGCCCCGGGTGAGCTACTTTCCTTGGTGCAAGAGTTGCGCTGCTTTGAAAACCCAATAAGGTTGGATCCTCTATTGTCGAGTGCCCTTAATCTGATTTCCTCTGATCTGATCAATGGTTACATGTTCCATGCAGTCAGGGTTGAGCTATGTTGGTGTCAACTGCTATGTGATCTCTAATGTCTCGAATAATGGTGGGAAGTATGGTTGAGGGAGGTCCACATTGAACACGGGGTGCATGCCAAGGAAGGGGGGAACACTTAGCTCAAAAGTGTTGTCACCCACAACCTTGGTGATGGTGTAATTTCCATAACACGGTGGACAAAGCTTTTAATGGGGTCCTATAAGGCTCTCTTTCTACAAATGCAACCAAACTTTGTCTGCCAATTGAAACTTGTGTGATACTCGATGTTGATCATGGCGTTGTTTATACTTAGCGTTGGATTTTTGTAAAATATCCTAGACTTGTTGTTGGATTTGCTGAATTCATTCAATAAAATTAGTGGTTTTTTCAGCCTCAGTTTGAGCATGGGATGATTCTTCCTATGTGGATGCAAGGGTTAGTGCGACATCAATGGGACCCAATGGTTGAAATCCCAACCCCACCTAAAAGGGATTGTGGCTGGTTGTGCTATGAAGGGATCTGATGTATGTTTTTTGAACATAGGGGAGACTCTCATCCCATGTGCGTGGATGTTTGGAGTTGTACATTCACAACATATGCACGATCATTCTATTGACAACCTCTGTCTGGCCATCAGTTTGGGGGTGGAATGCGATGGATTTGGTGAGCTTGGTGTGCAACAATGACCAGAGGATGGACCAAAACATGTTGATAAACATGCTATCCCAATATGATATGATGGTTTTTGGTATCCCAAAGTGTACCCAAACCCATTCGAAGAATATATTGTCAGTGGCCTCCACTTTGATATTCTTCTTGCAGGCTGTGAGGATGACCATATTAGAAAGCCGATCAACCACCACAAAAACACAGACATTTCCCTACTTGGTTGAAGGAAGGTTCGACATGTAGTCCATCAAGATGGATTCCCATGGCTTGTCGGGAGTAGGAAGAGGGGTGTAGAAGCCTTGCTTCTTAGTGGATGGTTTGGAAATGGCACAGGAAGTGCACGATTTGATATACTTGCCGACGTCCTATCGAAGTTTTGGCCAATATAAATTCTTCTGTATTGCTGCCACAGTTTTTTCCATTCCAAAATGTCTTTCAATCCGACTACAATGAGCTTCCCAAATCAACTTCACATGATCACTTGAAGGAACACAAAGGTGGCTTATATGGCATAACAATCCATCCTAAATATGAAAGCAAGTGACAGTCATTCATGTGCCTAGCATCTGGTAAGTGGTAGCAAAGTCGGGATCGCTCTTGTAGAGTTGGGGCCACTTAGATGCCTCATGGCCATAGGAGTGGAGAACCATGGTTAAGGCTACAACTGGAGGTCGACTAAGGAAGTTAGCGACATGATTGGTGATCCTTGTCTTATATTTGATGTTGAGATGGAACTGCTGCAAGCATGTAGACCACTTTTGATGGCGGTCGTTCTATAATTTTACTTGTGTCTGCATGAACTGCAGAGGCTTGTGATCAGTGTGGATAATTGTCTCCTCCCCGAGAATGTAGTGATTCCATTATCGAAAAGATTGTACGATGGAATACATTTATTTTTCATATGTGGGGTAATTACAAACAACACATGATAGTGTCTCACTATGATATGCCATTGGATGATCGTGTTGAGTGAGGACTGGGCCCATGGCATAGTCTGAAGCATCGGTCTCATTCTCAAAAGGTTGTTGCAGATCGGGTAAGGAGAGTACTAGAGATGAGAACAAGAAATATTTCAAATCATCGAATTATTGTTGTTTTTACTTCCCCCACATGAAATTTTCCTTGCCACCACCCTTGGTCACTTGGCTGAGGGCCCATGCAATATGGGAGAATCAAAACACAAACCTGTGATAGAATTTGGCAAGTCCTATGAAAATTTGAAGCTCAGTTAGTGTGTTCAGGGCTGGCCAGTCACAAATGAATTAGATCTTGGACAAATCCACATGCACACCATGCTCATCAATAATGTATCCTAGGTATTGGACCTTGTTCATACCGAAGGAGAATTTTTATAAGTTAGCATATGGCTTGTGTTGTCACAGAGTGTGAAGGACCTGTTGAATATGTTGAAAGTGTTCTACCCAATTCTTGTTGAATATGAGGATGTCATAAAGATATACCATCACAAAATAATTGGTGAAGGGCCTCAATATATCATCCATCAATCTCATGAAATTTGTTGGAGAATTTGTCAAACCAAAGGGAATGACTAGCCATTCGAAAATACCTTCTTTAGAATTGAAAGAAGTATTCCATACATAAATTTGTTGTATTGGGACCTGGTGGTAGCCAGAATTCAAGTCAATCTTGCTGAAAAACTTGGCTCCCTTGAGCTGGTCAAGAAGGTTGTCAATTCGAAGAATTGGGTACCGGTTCCTGACTGTGATTTTGTTTAGGGATTTGTAGTCAATGCAGAAATTCCAAGTCCCACCTTTCTTCTGTACAAGTACAATTGGGCTCTCGTAGGGTGAGGAGTTGGGTCGTATGTGCCCCTTTTGAATAAACTCTTGGATATGTCACTTAATTTCCTCATTTTCCATCAAAGAGTGGAGATATACTGGCCCATTGGGTAGAGGTGCACCGGTGGTTATATCAATTGAATGCTTGACCTAACAGTGATGCAGTACCCTAGTGAGTGAGGAGAAGATGTCTTTGTATTCTTCCACAATCTTGTCCACTTACATATGATGTGTGGAAAGGCCCTGTTCAGAGTTCATGGATGTGGTTGCGAACTTCTGTTCAGTTTGAGAGTGAATCATGAAGAAGACAAATTTCTCAGTCTCGGAAATGACCTTCTTGCATTTCTTAGCAGAGATCAAAGAAATAGCGGTGGGTGGAGCTACCTCTATTATCTTGGACTATTGTCTACCCAAAGTAATAATAATATTGTGAGGTCTAGACTCATATACAACATATTATTTCCACAAATATGGTTGGCCTAAAAGAACATCGCAAACTTCAAGGGGGAAAATATCACACGATACCTCATCCTTGAAGGGCTTGATTTTCTAGGGAAGATGACACTATTGGCTGACGCAGAGGTCTCTTCCTTGGTGGAGCCACCTGATGGTGTAGGATTGTGGGTATGGTGTCATCGAAAGGTTTAATCGCTTGATGACCTCTGCGAATATCAATTTCTTTTTACTTCTACTATCGATAATGAAATGAAGTGGAGCACCCTTCACCCATGTCTGTGAGTGAAAAAGGAGTTCACCTTCCTCTGGTTCCTGTGGTTCACTTGTATGGACCTTAGTGGTAGAGATAGTGGCACTGGGTTCTGCATCAATGATCTACTTCCCTTTGGATGGATCTTATTTAGAGTTGAAACCTGCCTCTGACTCCGAGGCTTTCCTCTCAACCACCAATGACTGCTTCAAGCAACATTCATTGGCGTTATTCCAGGGGATTTTATGGAATTCATACCACTTCCCAATGTCTTTCTTTGTATGCTCATTACCCTTATTTGTTTTCATCTTGGACTGGTTGTCCTGAGGGGGTCCATCCTTCCTTTGTCATTTGTTCTATGGGTTGGGGTCGCCTTTGCCCTGCTTCTGGTGTGAGGAATTTCCAGATCCAAGCTCCCTCTTTTTCCATTTAAATTTCTACTCGATTTTGACAACATATCGATATGCTATGCCCAGTGATGAGATGTCCATAAAATCCATTTTTGTTTGGATGTGTCTATGCATACATATGCGGTACTTGAGCATGAGGTGTCCTTCAAATTCCTTGATACCCAACTTGGTGCGCAAAGTATGGAAGATATTTGGGAAATCTAGTACTGTCGGGTCCCTTTCCTATCGCAGTGTAGTCCATCTTGTATACTAGGCATCGTAGCTTCCAACAGGGTAGTATTTTTCCTTAAACATATCCTTGAAAGAATCCCAAGTGGGGGAGACCAAAAATATTGCATATTCCTCAGTGGCCCTTTTCTCATAGTAAGTTTCCCACTAATCCTTGACATGGGGGAAAACCATAAGGAGCACAAAGGTAATCTTTTCTCTATCAGAAAAATTATGGACCGAAAAATACCCTTTTAGCAGATTCAACCTTTTATATACAAAATCCACATTTATCTGGCCTTCAAATAAGGGGATATAAAAATTGACTTGTACTTTGAAGGGGGCAACCTGTCCACTTGATGAAGATGTGTCTCTTGTTGGAAATCGTTGAAGGATATGTGAAAAGTTATCCATCATCTTGTTCCTTTGTCGTGCGAGGGATTCCTTAAGAAACAATTTAAAAGGATATCCTGCTCTATCATCTCTATTTTCATCTGCAATGGGAGGGCGTCGTGATCGGCGGGGATGGTCTTGCAAGGGCTCAACCACTTCAAGTCCCAACTCCTTGTACCCCGACCTCATTGGGGACATGCATATAGAAATAAATAAAGAGCAGACCTCTCTGATACCAATGATACAGATTTATAAATGAAACAAAATGGAATATAGATGTATAGCAAAGAAATACACAGAGATACAGTAAAACTTGAATTCTATTAATAAAGAGAATATGTTAAAATTGTAAGAAATGCAGGCTGGAAAAAACTTGCTTGAATGGTCACAACGTTTCTTTGAGCATAGATGTGATGAATATGCTCATTCAGAAGAAGATGGTTACAATGAGGCTCCAAAGGCCTTTTTAGCATAAAGCATAAATGAGAAAACCCTAACATCCAAAAACCTAACCCTAGGAGATGAAGTGTCAAGATTCATGGGGGCCTCGATGGGGTAAGTTGGTACATCAACTTCCCGAGGTCGTAACTTTTGCATACAATCTCCATTTTAGGTGCACGATAGCTCATTGGGAAGAACTATCTGAGGACTACACATGTTTTCATCACACTTTGCCTAAAGCCTATAGTGTCACTTTTCCATGCCCAAAAAATGTTGTTTAGGGCCTCAAAATGGCCCCAAACGTTTAGGACCCAAAAAACTAGGATAAAACTGCCAAAATGAAATTTTTTTTTTGAGCCAGTGGAATAGGTGGGTGACCACCAATATCCACCTGGATTGGCAGACCAAGTGGTCACTTATGACCCAATTCCAACACTATCGAAGGGAATCCACTTATGCTACCATGCCAACTCTTTGGAAGTGAATAAATGCGCTAAGATTTGTAGAGCATAGAGAAGAAAGATGCTATATTACGAGTTATGAGAAATTCTAGAAATTCCTAGAGACAAAAGCTTGTGTAGGAATAGAGCATAGAGAAGAAAGATGCTATATTATGAGTCATGAGAAATTCCATAAATTCCTAGAGACAAAAGCTTGTGTAGGAATTTATTTAATTTCTCATGACCCCTAACCTAGCCTCCTCCCCTTCTAGTTTGACAATAATAACACACACAAATATCTATATGTCTATATGTAAATGTATGTGTGTGTGTATATGTGTGTGTGTGTGTGTTAGTAATTAAATAATTCTATATAAATAAATTATACCAAAAATAAATCCATTAATAAAAAACATTGTGTGAGCAATATGTTGGGGTAATCCAACCTATTTACACATCTATATGCATTGTCTATTAAAAAAAAATATTTAGAATCTTACCATGTCAATTTTTAGAATCTTACCACGTGTGGGGGGTCAGATCTCCATTTTTTGAAATTTCAAGTGCATTCCATGATCTGTATCAGAATCTCTAGTTGATCATGTTCAACATCAATCTCTTTCCCATACTGCTACAACATTCCACACAACTACACCAGTTGGCCAACAAGTTCATGGAATCACTCACATGCATAATATGCTCTTGTTGGTTTTACCTCATCTAAAAGAAGTCCATGTTCCCATAGAAAAGACCATTATGAAACCAAATAATATTCCATCAATTGCAACAACAAACTCATCATTACGATTTCTAACATTAAATAATGAAAACAATGTCCCTTTCTTCAATAATTTCCATACCTTCTCCAACCTCAACTTCAATGTCACCAACAAAATCAATAGTATTCCAACTACACCAAACACCCTAGAAAATGAAAAGTGTCACAAAAAATATTCACATCACAAAGACTAACTAAATAAGCATCGATAGGCTCAAATATCCAAGGAAAAATACCTTTCCATGGAATCCCTAGTTGAACCTACTCAACACCAATCCATTTCCCATATTTCTAAAACATTAGTACTCCTATCGATACCTTGTCCAAAATGTGTACCTATAATACTTGCATGGAGTCTTACTATGGGATTTGTATAACCATATCATTCGATGGTTTTATTGTTTCTCATTGTCACATGAAAAATAATGGCCACCTCATCTCTAATGGAATAACATGAATCTTGGAGACCAACTCCTTGTCATGTCAATTTTTACTCAAGTAGAATAAATTCTCATCGCTCGAGTGAGACCACTATTGCAATTTATCCAAGATCTAGGTGGCCACTACAAATATAGTGGTCATACTATTAGTTTCCCACAAAACGTTAACATGATTTCTAATTAAATCCCATGCCACCTTGAATATTTGGACATTTTGGTTGTGTCAATTCTTACTCAAGTAGAGGAAATGTTCATTGATCGAGTGAGACCATTATTTCAAGTTATCCACTATTGATGGGTCGAATAGAAATATAGTGGTCACACTATTAGCTTCCCATAAAACACTAACAAAGTGGTTAATTACCTCCCATGCCACCTTGAATATTTGCACATTTTGGTTGTTATAAGGCATGGAATAGAGGGAAAATCAAATGACTATTATGTGACCAAATCTCATGTCATGAATGCACTTCTCTAAGATATTACAAATATGTATAAATTGACCACATCTCAATTGTTTCACTTCCTATTGTACCTACATACATCTATGCTCGACTATGCAACATTACTTATAATATTTTAGATACATGGCAAGACGACCAAAACTTTACTAAAATCCAAAATTATTTTTCTTCTCGTCTACCTAATATGCATCAAGAAATGATATAAATCAACAACTTTGTCCAAAACAAAGATGTGCCTCCATTAAATATGGTTGAATGGCCATAAATAGAAGCATCACTAGTAAATAAACAATAGAGGGCTTATTTGATATGGAATTTCCATCACTTTTCCCAAATAGCCATGCAATAAATAGCTAACCACAAAAAAGAACCATTCACATTGACCAATATGCACTCCAATCAATGCGATATCATTAAAAAAAATCCAGTATCCATCTAAGGTTCTACTACTTCCTATACAACCTCATCATGTGCCATGGAATCAGATAAGTGTTGTAGTTTTTGTAAACAAGAACCAAGTGAACAAAATGCCAACCACTATTGAATCCTTCTAAATTCACCTTCAAACTTTTTCCAATGATAATATACCAAATCATATTATGCAATTTGGGGCACATCCATGAGGGAATCGAGCACACTAGAATTCTCATAAAAGATAACAATTGACATAAATGATCACACAACTAGGGTGCCCCGCATTGTTCTTCACACTTAGTGAAATAAACACAAAATGGCCGGACTTTCATGTTGTAATGGGAACCTCAACACCTTCCAAGCCATTGTTATGACAACAATGGCAGACCCATAATATCATTCAACAACCCC
This sequence comes from Picea sitchensis, assembly GCA_010110895.2. Lineage (NCBI taxonomy): Eukaryota > Viridiplantae > Streptophyta > Pinopsida > Pinales > Pinaceae > Picea > Picea sitchensis. The sequence goes on from SNQJ01S0005226.1 coordinate 78,521, forward strand.
ACATTGTTTCTCTATACATGCATAAAATATTTCAAATCTTCCATGAAGAGATGCTGCAAAAACACTTTCACACAAAGGAATTTTGGAATAGGTATATCACAATACTCTTTTATCTGCACATATTCTGCGAAAACCGTACAATTTAGACACCTCTTTGACATTATTTTAATGGATTTCATTTAGGTATAAATGGAAATGAAAATACTCAACATATATTCATGGTTTCTTATGGTTACAAGGTGCTTCAGACATGGAAGATTTGGATTGGGAATAACCCATGACAACAAGTTATGCTAAGTATTTCTTTGAAAAATATGTAACAACTTGGAATCCCTCAAAGGGCCATGATACAAATGTACACATGAAGTAATACATTGGATTAAGCAATGTTTAATGATTTCAAGAGTCCAAAGAGAAAACCATAATTAGTAAAGGTGTATTGTTGGATTTGAACATTGATTAATATCAAGGAAGACATAGGAACTTGAATAACTAGGATACAGGGGATGAATAACATATATTTTCCACATTACAACTACTCCAACCAACATCACCACAATAACTACACCACCATTGCTTGATCCCAACTTTAAGGGTAGATGAGGGAGGTTTTTTCCTACAACAAATAACAATCCTTAGTACTGAATTGAATTACGAGATGCTTTTTGAGATTTTCACAAAAATCTAAATGTATGACAATATCACCTTTATCTGTTTCCCTTGATGGAACCATTGGTAGCAATATATAAGTACCACTTCCACTTCCACTTGAGGGTGAGAGAAAAAGGGAACCATCACCGCAAAACTTTGTACCTTAATACTTTCATGTATTTAGATTCTACTTAATAGTGCAAGGCTTAAAAATAGATTTAAGTTGGTTCAGATTTTCCCAATAAAATTGATATCTGACAATACATTTTGTTACGATTGGTGGTATAGATGGACCACTTGATGGTAATATTGGAAAACCACTTCCATTTGAAGATGACAACAAAGTGGCACCATCACCATAAAACTTGTCTTTTGCTTAATGTATCATGTTGTACTAGTCGTCATAAATGATGCCTGCATCGCTAGATCCTAGTAGACATATGCTCAAATACTTGCACACAAAGGAATTTTGGAATAGGTATATCAAAATATGCTTTTATCCCCATGCATTCTATAAAAATCATACAATTTAGACACCTCTTTGACATTCTATTAATGGATTTCATGAAGGTATGAATGGGAACGCAAAGGCTCAACACATGTTCATGGTTTCTTATGGTTACAAGGTGCTCCAGGCATGGAATATTTGTTTCAAGAAGACTTGATGAAAATAAGCTATGCTAAGGATTTCTTTGACAAATATTTAATGGCTTGGAATCCCTTAAATACCATGATACAAATGTACATATGAAGTACATAGTGGACATGTTAAACATTCCTTAGAATATCAATAACTCAGACAATACAATTCACATGCAAATAACATATCTCATGTTTATTTGAATGACGAATTAGTTCCTCTCTTCTATGGCAGGATCATTGGTGAACCATATATTTCTGACGTTGTCTCAATATATTTTTCTTCTAATTCCTCCTCCATCATTTTCTTCCCCACTGTTTGAGGAATGTGAGTCATTATTAATAATAAAATCCTTGATGAACAACTATAAGTTGCTAAAACCACCTCAATATCCCCTATTGAGATTGCTCCTATTCACCATGTTTTCATCTACAACATGAATCCTCCTGCACATTCTCTTCATTGTCGGAAAGCATATTGATACTATGATCAATAAAATACAAAACAATACAACAAAAATATCATCTTCATCTAAATAAATATTGTCGAGTAGTCCAATTCGCAAACTCAGATACCACCTATATGCTTACTCACGTCCTCAATGATCTAAGAAAAATGATGACATGGGATTCCAAATATATTTGTGTGTGATAGATGGACAATTCAACACAATCACTTGTTGAAGGCCATAAGGCGGGAACAAAAGTGGCATATATGTAATGTCCATTTCCAATTGACTTAGTAGCCTATACAACCCATGTAGGCTATAGTCAGCAGAAAAAAGGGAGTCAAGGGGACTTATTTAGTGTCACGGGGTTAAAAGATGACAAAATATTAAAGTGACATTAAATAAAAATAATTAATTAATTACTTAAACATTAAAAATGGATTTTTAATGTTTAAAATGAATATTGGAGGGAAAATAAGATAAGGGTTTGATTTGGTAAAAAAGATCTAGAAGGAGCATAGGAAGTATAAAAGGAGGGGTAGCCCTCACTTTATCATTATGATTTGATCTCTCATTTTGGAGTGCTCTTGGAGACAATGTTTCATTGGGGTTTAGCAAAAACCTTCCACTAGTTTAGTTTAGTGTCGGTGGTTCAATACCCACCCTAGCTAAAGAAGAGGGGAGTCCATATAGGATTTTCATTGGAGCTTCAGTTAGAGTTTGTATTCAGGTGTACCAAGTGTGTAGGAAGTTTTCGAGGCCTTTTTGTAAGAGAGTGAGCCCATATTTTTGCAAGTATCAAGAGTGTTTCAAAGAAACTGTGGTTAAAGGGATCCCCATGGGTTGAGTACAAGGTGTCCCGCGAGGTCCCCCTAGGCGACCAATTTTGTCTCGCAGGGACCTCTATGATCACGCGTTTCAACATGTTGTTTAGATCAGATATGTGAGGGTTATAATATGGATCAGAGGGCCATTTGTAGAGTGGATAGGTTGGAGCAGATCGGTGTTGGGCTAGGAGAGTCTTGAAGTAATTGACATCATTTATTGGATTCATTCCATGTTTTCCTATTTGAATTATTTTATGTTAATGGACATTGCAACTTCCTTGTGGCCATTAGACCTTTGTGTTTAGGACTATTTTGTAGTTTTTATTACAACCATTAGAGATCTTTCTATTGTTTTTATTTGGGGTTTTCAAACCATAATAAGATTCCATGGTTATATATATTTTGTGTAATGGATGCATGCAATATGTTTGAAAATATTCCTATCCTTGAAACATATGGAAATTGTTTGTAAGAAGTTAGCACCAACATTAATACAAAGTCTTGACAAATTTACACAAAGAGAAACTATAATTTTTGGAAAATAAACATAATATTCCACCCTAGCCTAACTGGGGACATTACAGTGGTATCAGAGTTGGTGATTCTGCCATCCTGTGACTGCATTGATGCCTAAGGAGAAAGGGTGTGGAGGACAACTCTTTCAAAAGTCACCTGAAAGAGAAATATAAACATACCAAACAGAGTCAGATCTATAAGGAAACAGAGGGGATCACAATGAGGGTAGGACATTATAGATGTTGGATTCCATAGATGAGGGGAAGTGACAAATGGCCACCGAGCAGTGACGATTTACGCAGTTCATGAAACAATTCCTTACCAACACCCAAGAAAATAAAAATCATGGGGGCTCTAATGGGAACCATTTTGAGGGAATCCATAGAGGTGGTATGACTCATGCAGAGGGTAGAAATACCCCTACCTAGCTCAAAGAGAGAGTAGGAGGATTCCTAGGCCCCTATTACCGCATTTCCTTGCAGAGCAAACTACAGGAACACTTGAGAAACCAGATTAGGATGTTGATGTTACCTCCATCTACAGGGAGTATCATGCATTGGAGGAAGACATCCAGGACGCCCTGTCCTATCGAGACTTATACAACCTCAAGCAGAGAAACAAACCTAGGGAGTGGAACAAAGCAACACATAATCAACATAACTTTGATCTTATGTGTAAAGTGGGTAGGTTGACTATCCCACATTTTGATGGGATTTCTAAAAGAACATCTAGAGAATGAGTGCATAAGTTGGACACTTACTTCCATCTTAACCAGATGATAAAGGCAAAGGCAATACATTTTTCCACCCTACATTTAGAGGGATAAGCTCATGAATGGTGGTACCATGGGTTAGTAACAATGGGGCATTCCAACATCACATCATATGAGGACTTCACCCAGAGGTTGATGGATAGGTTTGATATGAAGGATCCTGAGATCCACTTCAGAGAATTAGCGTATTTAAAATAGATAGGTACACCACATGCATATATCACAAAGTTATAAAGGATGGAAGTCATGGTGACTGATATTTTTGAGAAAAGGTTGGTGATGTTGTTCACATAGGGTCTAGTTGAACCCTTGAGAGGTTGGGTTAAGGATTTTAGACCACCCACACTACAGGATTCCATCATGAAGACTTAGGATATGGAAAAGAAAACACCCAATAAGGTACCAATGAAACCCTTATTCCAAAAAAGGGTCACGCAATGAAGCCTCCCGAGAAGACATGGACAGGGAAGGACAAGATGGATGAGGAGACTCAGAGAGAGCTGAGGAGGAAGAATCTTTTCTATAGTTGAAAATATTTATGGAAACAATGTCATTGGTGTATGGGAAATGGTAATGATCGATGTGGATATCGGTGGCCACCCATCTCTTTCAGCTGGCTCACATACACTTTTTATCTTGTCATTGTTTTATAACTTTTCGAGTCCTAAACTTCTGGGGCCGTTTTGAGGCCCTAAGCAAAGTTTTTTGGGCTTGCCATAGTCACACTATAGAAAAATTCAAAGTGTGATGGAATAATGTGTATTCCTTGGATATAAATTTCCAACGGGATATCATGCACCTAAAACATAGATCGTTTGCAAAACTAACGACCATGGGAAGTTGATGTACCAAGTTACCCCATCAGGGACCACATTAATTTTGGCGCTTCATCTCCTAGGGTTATGTTTTTGGATGTCTAGGGTTTTTTTATTACTTCTTGATGCTAAAAAGGCCTAGAGGCCTCATTGTGATGTCCTCGGAATGAATGCGCGTAGCTGCCACATCTCTTCTCAGAGATTAGTTACAACCATTCGAGCAACATTGTTTCATTCTGCATTTTACATTTTCAGCAGATTTCTTTACTGAACAGAAGTTAAGTTTCACTGTATATCTGTTATTGTTCTCTGTATATATCTATTGATTTTATATATTTGTATTTCATTTCGTTCTTCTCATAAATCCATATTAGTGGTATCAGAGCGATCTACTCTTCATTTGTTTCTCTGTGCATGTCCCCAACAAGGTCATTGTATAAGTAGTTGGGACTCAAACCGGTTGAGCCTTTGCAAGATCATCCTTGAAGAACAAAATGGATTCCCATGGGGGAATGTTGGAGAAAGATATTTTGGAATAAATGTCTGAGTAAAAGAGTGCAAAAAACAAGGTAAATATCTAAGGAATTGACCAAGGAAGCAATGTGCACCAAGAAATGAGGAGAAAGTAGCACGCAAGAAGGCAAAGGAAGCAACACACCAAGAATTAAGGAATATCAATGCAGATTCAAAGAAAGGAATGGTTGGATCGAATACCAACCAGGTGCAAGGAGTTAATATGTGGAAAAGTTGATTCCACTTAGAATTAGGGTTTTGGATTATAATGTAAGGGTTTTTACCCACTTTTTGTAATATAAATAGAGGATTTATGAGGAAACTAAGGGATATCTTTATCTTGAGTTTGTTTAGTTTTTGCGAGGTTGAGTTCAGTCTTGAATAAGTTTGGAGTCCCAGTAAAGGTTTTTGGTTGGAACTGTAGAGCTCGGATGATGTCATTTTCAGAGACTTATGGCGTGTAATTGAGGGTCAGGTCACAAGCTATGGAGCTTGGTGTGACATTGGTCAACCTCACTAGTACTAAAACCCATGATGTAATGCGCACAATGCTATATTTTGATGAAGAATGATAAGAAGCAAAAGATCTTTGTGGATGTATCCTGGGGGGGTGAACCATGGTAAAACCTATGTCAATGTGTTGAATGTTGTCTTTTATCATTTGATCTTATTTTATGTTGAATGAATACATGAATATGTTAAGGTTAATTTACAATGCACATGCTATTTTCTGAAGAATGAATGTTAAAGAACTAGTAAATCTGGGTCATTTTGCGATGGCCATTTTGATGCTCGTCTGACATTTTTTTGTGGAGATGGTGAAAAATCTTGGAACCCCTAAATGTTGTATCACGTGTCATGGAAATTGCGACAACCTAAGGATATCGTCTCTCATGCAATGACCTAAGGATGTCGTAACATTGTCTTCATGAGGGAGATGAACTTTATAGTTCATAGCACACGAGACGACTTAAAGAGGTCATCGCACATGAGGCAAACTAAAGAGGTCGTTGCACGAGAGACAAACTAAAGTGGTCATTACATGAGAGACAATCTAAAGTGGTCGTTGCACGAGAGACAACCTAGAGAGGCCATCTCGCGTGAGATGACATCTTTAGGTTGTCGCATGCGGGATGACCTAAAGTGGTTGTTGCACACGAGACGACCTAAAGAGGTCATCGCATGAGTGATGACCTTAAGTTGTCATCAGATAGACGAACTGTCCAATGAATCCTTGCGACGAAGTATCAATACCATTGAAAAAATATAAACCCCATCGACGATAATAGTTGTCGCCAGAGTGACGGGATCTAAGTATTTAAAAAAAAATGAGAACAAATTCTCACTTTTCATTTGGGGAGAGAAGGAATATATTTTAACCCCAAACAAAATCATGCTCTCAATAGTTGACAATCCTTCCCTTATGACTAGATAAATTCAATCAATATGTTTTCTATGCTAAATGATTTAGTCCCCATTTCCATGAATTAGGGGTACCACAAATGGTTCTTATGGCGTAAACAATGGTTTAGGGACCTAAACTATGGATTTTTCTCCTAATTAGTGTTATTTTGGTTCACAAGAATATACAAGGCTTCAAACTATGATTTTTAACTTTAATGAGTGTTTCTAAGGCTCATAATTATGAATTTTAACTTTAATGAATGTTTCTAAGGCTCATAAGAAAAATCTACAGGATCCTAAAATATGTTATAGGCCCCATTAGGAAACTAATTCCATTAATAAGTGTAATGAAAATACCTCTTTTTAAATAAACCATTGTAACTTTTGAGCTTTTAACTCTTGGATTCTACCCTTTATGAACATTTTCTAGGCTCATAAGCCATATATGTGATCTTAAATAATAATATAGGTCCTAGATATGAAATATTTCCTAATAAAAGTATTAGGAGTCCATTGTCATGGATTCAAGGAAATACAAATTGTTTTTTTCTAGTAAATTATGACTTGGAGTTGTAAACCATGAATTTTTCTCATAATGAGTGATTTATAGACTCGTATCCCATTTATAAGGATGCAAACCATGGTATGAGTTTTGGATAGAGAATATTTTCCTTATAAAATAAATAGAAACCTAATTTCATGGATTAGGGATAGTATTTGTGTATTGATTATGGTTCAAAGTCTTGAATTATGGATTTTTCTCTTAATGAATTTTTTTATTTGGATCACAAGTTATATACATGGACTTAAACTATAATATAATATTTATTCATATCACAATTTATATACATGGTTTTTAACTATAATATATGTCCAAATGATGTAATATTTTTCATATGGAAATATTAAAGACTCGATTTCATTGGTTATGGGAAATATGTATATTTATTGTGTCTTAAACCATGATTTGCAGAAAAAGAGTGTATTTTTCCCTTGATGAATTTTTTTTTGTCACATATTCCATCTATAGAGGCCTAAACCATAGTATAAAACCTAGACAAAAGTTTTTTCTATAAAAGGAAAAGATTAGAGGAGAGAATAATGTTTTTTTTACCTAAGTTGAATATTATGCAATCAATTTTCTTTTTGGTTATTTACTTTATTTGAGTAACTTAATTTATAAGCCAAATTAACTCAAAGGTATTCCTTGAAAATTGTTCTTTTATTTTTTATTTTTTTGCTTAGTTCACTAATGGGTTTTCCTTTGAGTTTAAGAAACACATTTGTTATTTTCCTTTACTTAGAAGTTAAAGTATCATATGCATAACAAGAGATAAAATATGATCTATAATAAGATATCCAATGTATCATGGGTGAAATTTATAATTCTTATGGACTAAACCATGGATTTTTCTCCTAATCCATGTTTTATTTATGGTATGGGCTTAGTGTTTGTGGGGAAAGTCCCCTATGGTTGAGGGAAAACCAAAATAGATCAATGAGCATATAAAGATAAGAAAATTCTCATGAAATCGAACATCGGAGAATTTGATCAAAGTAACTAACTTTTGAGAAATAAAACATCATGAACTTACTTGAGGTCCTATGTTCAAAGAAGATCCACGGCTTGAAGTTCTTTCACTTAATCTTGATTGCTTCTTCTGAAACCTACAAGAACTTGTGCACGCAAGACTACAAGAAAAATTAGTTATACTTATAACTAACTAATCAACTTGATCAAATGTAGAAAAATTCATTATAATTAGTATTTTAAACATGTAAGAGTTCAACACTGATGAATCACATATCAGGAACACTATATATCGAAAGAATGTGCATCTCAGATGTGATGACCCGAATAAGCTCCTATTGGTTTCGAGAATAATTTAATGGAGTCATCTGATCTTGGAGCAAACCTCTCTCGATCTAAAGGAGAAACAACGAAGTCAACATTGACTATGTTGTTGCTCCGTTGGACGAAGAGAGGTTCTCCAAGAATACATAGCTCCAATAAATTATTCTCTACTGAAA